>WSYH01018501.1:0-10926 GCA_036426205.1 Ascaphus truei
AGCCTTCAATCCCTAGAGTCAGAATGTCTGTTGACACCCCACACTCACCCCGTACATTCTTGTTTTTAAAACATTTTGTCGTCTTATTTTTTTTTAACATTTTTTATTTTTTACCTTCTGTCAAAAGCAAATAAAAATGGTGTGTGTGGTGTAACACGCGTCAAGGTGGACCCCCAGCTTCAATAAGAAAAGGGGGCATCTGCTTCCTTTGGTTGTCCGAGGGGGCAGCATGAGATTGCCATGGCATCTCTGAACATTGCGCTCACCGAGTCGCTTAATCAGGAAAGTGTTCCTAATCCCATTTCCTGCATGTCAGCGCAGAACAGCATTCCCCGCGGCAAAGGGGCACGGCGTACAGCTAGCCACTACGCCTGGGGCCCCTGCAGTGCGGACGATTCCCATGAGGATAGTGGCAACCAGTGCAGGGAGAACCACAAAGGGTTAAAATGAATAAATTAGGCTTGAGGGGATCAAAGTGGTGCTGTGTCATGTGTCGCCTGTGGTCCAGGATTGATCGAGGATCGGCTGCAGATGTGACGATACTCGGTCATCCAAGGCCATTCGGAAGATACGCGAGCCCCCTTTCCCGAGCAGTGCTGATAGCCGCGGACGTTGCCTGTGCCCTTCAAATCGCACGGACATGCGGTATAGCATCTCCTCCCCTATAGCTTGGTGCATGCATTCGAAAGTGACCTTGAATAGTGGTACAGGGGAGATCTCGGAGAGAAACCCCCTCCACTTGTAGGTGCGATGCACTATTGATGGCTAAAAGGCAGGGTTTCATACTTCTGTTTGTTCAAACACGGGAGGACGCGAAGGAAGTATTAGATTTGTAGTCTTTATGATATAGCGTATAATGCTACATAGCGCTTCACAGCAAGTAATACACGTGGTAATAAACAATAACAGATAATAAATAACAGAAGATCATGGGAATAAGTGCTTTAGACATTAAGGAAGAGGAGTCCCTGCTCACGAGGGAGCCTTAAGATGTCTAATGGGTAGGTAGGGAGACGTACAGAGGACAGTAGGAGGGGTTTTCTGGTAGTGCGTCGTGCAGGGGGCCAGGGCTATGTTCATGTGTTGCAGGTGTTCAGAATAACACAGTGCGTCATCAATGCTTCTTTAAGCAAAGTGTGTCTTAAGGTGGGTCTTAAAGGGGGATAGAGAGGTGCTAGTCCGGCGTTAAGAGGGGAAGTCGTCGACACAGACGTTTCTCAAGTAGATTGCTTAAAGCACATACACACATTGGGATAAAGAGCAGGTGCTGCCTCCGGGTGGATGAGGACAAGCGCAAAATATACTCCCACAGAATTAGAATCATAATATTATCCCTGCATCATTCTGAGCATGCGTATTGCTCTTGCCCTTTGGCTTTATCTTCGTGATCAGTTTCACACATTACATTCTTTATCTTCTGGCGTTCCTAATGTATACATGTTAATGCTTCCGATATGTGGAATACTTTTACAGAAGTATGTGTGTCAATTTACCGTCTTTCACCAAAGAACCAATCCTTACTCCAATACATTTAATGACTTGAAGTGGGAACCAGGCTATCGTTGGGTCAACCTGTGCGTTCAGGCGTCTATATACCAGCATCCCCCACACAAAGGGTTGGCATTCAATCAATCTTCCAATTGTCATTCATAGTGTATTGATATAAGCTTTATATTATTTTAAATTATGTTTTGTTCCTTACCCAAGTTCATTCTCCAAATGGAGAATTCTATCAAGGAGTGTTGATCCTATGCTACCACTATGTATGCTGCTGTACCTTCTCGGAGTAACCTGCTGGCCTCCAAGTTATAAGGGAGGGACCCCCAAGGAGGATTGTGAAGGAGATTCTGAAACATTCGCAATGGTAAGGCTTGGCTTGCGAAACCACCAGCCTATTATGGGGGGCCATTCAACCTTGCATAACAAGATCTTCCCTTTGAGTAACAAGGGTGTTCAGGCAGACAGAAGTGCCAAAAAATCTCGTCTATTCGCTTGATGAATTTCCCCAACAATCCGGTCTTTCCCCTGTAATTTAGCATTAATCAGGAAGTGATATGTGCTTATGTCGTTACTTGATGGTTGTATGTGTAGGTCTACCAGCCATCTGGCTACCTTCGGAGTTGGACATCCGCAATAGACTTTGGGGGGTGTCGTGGAAGTTGTACTGTCAGGTCTTCAAACACTAACACTGTCCGTGTACAGTTCATCATTATCCCGGCATCGTCCTGCCAGCCAGTACTTATGAGAAGTATTGGTCCAGTACACCACTTGCCCGTGTCTCTCGCTGCAGTGGTTGCATCTACAGATGCACACACTTGTATGGCAATTGCGCAGTTTGGTCTGGATTTTGAAGGGCGGGAGCCTTGTTGGTGTAACGCCCATTTCACACACTGTCGCGTATTATGCCAACCATGCTTGCAAGACTGTACCATGGTGATCGGATCCTTTTCAGTCTCTCTCCCACCTAGAAGGTTATACAAGGAATTAGCTTTGTCCAAAAACCATTACTATAACTAAACACACTCATGCAAAATGTAATAGTCACTTACGGATTGATTGTCCGGCGAGTCGCTGTGCCGGTACGGTTTGGTACGTGTTTGGCCGCTAGTGCTTGGCTTATCGTCGTTGGTACGTGTTTGCCATAGTGTTTCGGCGCGCAGTTGCTTGGTACGTGTTGGTGGCTTAAGTCCGTGTTGGTAAGTGTTGGGTACGTGTTGGGTTACGTGTTGGACGTCGTTGGGACGTGTTGGACGTGTTGGGTACGTGTTCGGTACGTGTTTGTGATGTAGGCAGTATCTGAATTACCGGGTAGTGTTTTTGTGGGGATCATTGGGAGTTCTACCCCAGTGAATGACAACTCCCAAATGATGCAGACCAGTCTCTTAACAAACTGTGCTTTTGCCTGATACGGCAGACATACAGGTTGGATCTGTGTTTTGTTTATTTAATTATACGATTGAGCAGAGGGTCATCCGTGTGCTGAACTGTAATTCCGTTAGGGGGGTGCCGGCTTATCTCTGCAGGTAGTGATCCGGGGCTGAACTTGCCCTCCGTAGGGGGTGCCGGTATCTCTGCAGGTAGTGAGCATCGGGACTGGAACTTTTAACCTCCGTAGGGGTGACGGTATCTCTGCAGGTAGTGGCTCCGGGGCTGCAAACTTGCCCGTAGAGGAGGTGCGGTTATCTCTGCCGGTAGGGCTCCGGGACTGAATTTACCTCCGTTAGGGCGGTGCCGGGGTATCTCTGCCGGTAAGTGGCTCCCGGGGCTTCTGGGGCCAACATAATGGCTTTAAAGTCCTAGCGTCTACCAGACCAATAGGAAGTGGGGAAGTATACTTCCTTATGGCCACGGGACATGTTAAACAGCAGAGAGATGTGGGCACCTGTATACGGAGGTAAAGAATCTCAAGAAGCAAGGGCGGTCTTCTGGCATGAAGTTAGCTCGGAGACCCCTGCTTTAAAACACTAAATAAATAACAAAACAAACCACTGCAACGTGGGCTGCTTATACACCTCCAGCAAAGACGTAAGGCGGAGTTTATAGTCCTGGTAGCGACGACGGTGCAGCCGCAAAGCAAACCCAATGTAGCCGTTTAGCGATCGCATATAGTAAGACCACGATGGGCGAGCGAGCAGCGACCAAAGTACAAAATACGTTGTAGGCGAAAAGATTTGATATTGCAGCGGCGAAGCCCCA
The DNA here is from genome assembly GCA_036426205.1 of Ascaphus truei. NCBI lineage: Eukaryota > Metazoa > Chordata > Amphibia > Anura > Ascaphidae > Ascaphus > Ascaphus truei. Next base: position 3,697 of record WSYH01018501.1, read on the forward strand.
TGTGACGTGAGCGAAGCCAATCACACGCCACCTCTGCCTTCCCTAACTGGACGTCACCGCCCTTGCAGCCAGCTACATCGCACACTAGAGGCCGACAGGCGACGAGTTGAGTCACTTGTAGCGTCGCGAGCAGCAACAGGACTATAAACTTAAGTAAAGGCTGCCTCTGTCTCTTGTGCGTCCTAGTTAACAAATGTGGGTGTGTGTGTGTGGTGTGTGTGTGGGGTGTGTGTGTGTGGGTGTGTGTGTGTGTGTGTGTGTGTGTGTGTGGTGTGCTGTGTTGTGTGTGTGTGTGTGTGTGTGTGTGTGTGTACGTGCTATATGTAAGTACTGTAGGTTTTATTTTAAGAGATTAGTTGTTGTTCAGATTAATTTTTGCCAGCTCTTCAGGGAATATCCAGAATGTGGGAATTATCCTATACACTAATCGCTGCTCTTTGGTTCATTGTGGTCCCATGTGGGAAATGTTGCTTGCTTGACATTTTCAAGGTAGGGATCAAGATTCATATTCCCATCTGTTTGGAGTTATTAGAAAAATCCTATAAAAAAAAAAAAATTCTATTATTTGCACAGTTAAAAGTAACAAAATAATAATTGTTTTTTAAAAGCAAATGGATTGTCTTTACGCAAATTGATTTAGAGGTCTCAGTAGCAACATATCTTCCAAAAGGTAAAATAGTATTTTCCCGCCCCCCCTAGCGTATCCTACGAGAGGATGGGGACCAATCCAGAAATGAAGACCAGGTGCCACGGTTATGAAGAGGTGGGCGTGGCTTATGCCACGCAGGTAAAGCTCCTAACCCAATCCAATATGCCGCGTTATACAAACGGTTACGTTATATCAGCGGTGCGCAAAGTGGGGGGCGCGACCCCCAGGGGGGGCCGGGAGATTGACTTCAAGAAGCTGCGGACGAGGGAGCCTGCAGCTAGGGGAAAGCCGGGCGCGGCGGACGGAAACAAGAGGACCGGCAGCCAGGCCCTCCCACCCCCCATGAGCCAACGGGCACGGACAATTGTCCCGGCTCTCCCCACTGTTGGTGGCCCTGAGTTTGTTATACTGAAGGTTGTTTGTGTAGGTCGTCCCTATTTTTGATCTAGGTCCTAGGAGGGACTGCACTTTTTAGAAGAAGGAATATTGGAGAATTTACCTCAACTGCCAGAGACTTTTTCCGGTGGAGTGGCTAGCACTTTGTAACTCTCGAGGAGGATAGCGGCATGCGGAGCCACCCTATATAACATGCTCATCGGATGTGTTACAGGGTGTCATGTGATTGCCACGTTCACCGACATGATGCGAAATGGGCGCATCGGGGCCATAAAGAAAGCCTGATTGCCCTCGACCTGGAGCAACAAAGCTGAGTTCCAAGTGTGAGAGCGAGGCGACCATCAAATTAAACATTCCACTAAAATTAAACCTGCTGCCTTATCCTGTAACGCGGAACAGGCCATTCATGCCTTCTAAACTACGTGACACCCCAGTCGTACTTTCGAGTTCATACTAGCGATGAGCGCAGCCATTGTAATGTCGGAAGTGACAGATGGCAGTTATAAAGGTTGTATTCATAAAATTAAGGCGGCAGCCATTTTAATTATCCCTGCAAAAATTGTTTTACACCTATAAAAAAGAAAATATATTATTCGGAATCGGGGGACATAGATAGCGTGTACAAGTATGACAAACTCTTAAGCTATTGTGATGTTCACAAGGTGTCACGTTAGAGTTACTAGTGCTAAGTTTGTTACTACTGGTCTAGGACCATTCAAGTGAGGTCTCTTATTAACCAATTCATGGCCTTATTCATTTCTCAGTTGTATGCGCGCACCTTTCGAGACACCTACCCCCCGTAGTAGTTGAGTCGTTAAGTGCAGCCGCTGTAGGGCCAAAAGTCCTTTCAAAGTCTTGCATGCACGGAGGCCCACGTTTTGCTAAGCGGTTGTACGCTATGCCAGTGATAGAAGTATTTTAAACCAGGTCCCCCTGACCGTCAAAAACTCAGTGTGCTGGTTGAGAAGTCGGCGGATGACTGGCTGAGCCGCTCTTCATATCTACTATGCTGAAAGCACAGGCATTCATGCAGTGTATCCCGCTGAGGGGACACATGAAGTCTGCCACACGTCTATTATAATAACTTCTATTAAAACCCATTCACATGAACAGGCTGCAAGGGCCATTAGGTCGGCGCGTTCAGAAAATATGAACTTGGTCTGTTAAAACGGTACCGCCGCAGGTTACGTTGCTTGGTAAAGGAAACTTTGTTTTTTTTTTTCCAGCATAGTAAACTTCAGGGCCATATGGCTCTCGCCCAGAAGGAAGCGGGTTAACTTAGAATTGGCTGCCTATTGTTTTATTGTGCGTGCCTGGCTCTGGGACCCAGTTATATTCACAGTTTGTGCTACAATGTGGAGCTAAACTGTAAAATAGAAAATTTATTCCCTACAACAGGGTGTGAGCAAACTTTTATGCCAAGCCCCCTTTCATCCATGACATTCATCGGGCCCCCCCCCGCACGATGTAATCAAAATCACTGGAAAAAAAAAACCCTTATTAAAACGGTTTATACAGGTACAGTTGTAATACCAAATTGCTAAACGTTATGTTCAAACAGGCTGCGCTGCCAAAATTAGGCTGCGTCCACGCTTGATCGCCTGAGAGCGGTGAACAATCACAACTCTCCAAAGATGAGGCCAGGGAAGTCTGAGTAATTTACAAGCCCGGCGGGGGGGGAGGGGGGTGTAGGGGGCATGGATCGGCAGAGGACTGGGCTGTGTGTGCTGTGTGGCGGTGTGCGGTGTGTGTGGCTGTGTGTGTGTGTGGTGTGTGGTGTGTGTGCGTTGCTTGGACTGGATCTGAGCGCGCTTCAAGTCAATTGTGTGCTCCCGAAGCCCAAGCTGGAGGGGACCAGTACGCCCCCAGTTTGCGGCACTCGCTGCATTGTGATTCACACAACACACAAATATTGATACAACCACAACATCGCAAGCTCAATCACCGGAAGACCAACAACCCTCAATCTCAGCCAGCCACTCAAGCACACCAGACAACACACATCAAGCCACAACACACAATCAGGTCAACACCACACCAAACCACACAACACACACACCCACCAGAAGCATCAACCACACACATGACACGACCAAGCGACAACACACACGGCAAGCACAACCAACACGGGCAGCACAACCAGACATCACACACAAAACAAACACTAGATCCACAGCAAAGCAAACCAACACAGACATACAACAAAATCATAAACAAACTGCTTAACCCTGAGGGGGGTGGGGAAAGTATTATGTAAGCCTGCTCCTTGTCCCCATATGCTGTCGAAAAAATGGCACAGGGTCAAACAGGAGGAGGGATGTCTCGTGTGCAGCGGAAGGAAAGCAAACGCCACTTGACAGCCCCCGAAAGGGCCCCGCCCCCTCTGACAAGGAACACACATGTAGAGAAGCCATCAAAGAACGGAGCTTCTGGACTTGACCTGCACAGCATGTGACCGACCCACGGTTTTACCAAGCATGCAGCCCGCGTCGCCACCCTAAAAATATGCGCCCACACCCCCTCCAAGTTTGCGCACGTCTGCCACATACGCACACACAATTTTAATGGGCTGCTTTAGAGTAACGTGTAAATGTTTATTCCAACTTTGCACTGTCACTTTGGCGCTGTTTGGACCTTTGCACTCGCCGCATTGTAATCTGCCATCGGTGACCTTGCCTCGGCTGTAATCGCACAGGAGCACATTTTGTCCAAGTGACATGTAGCTACCAACAGGATGGTACTAGTTCATATTTTGGTAATACATCTTCCCTCAAATCATATCCCACTGCCAGAAAATGGGAAGGATGGGGGGCAGGTAGGCAAACATGGCGTTCAGGACGATTGTGTATGGGCACTTGTCTGGTAGGTTTAACGTATTATGAAAACATGAACAAGTATAACCCGGTCTAAAGGAGGGAAATGGTACTGCCACACAGGAAAGGAGACCGGCATGGCAACTAAGGTCTCCCCCAAACCCAAATATGGAACCCCAACGCAAAGCAATGGTCTCATTCAGCGAGTCTTGTTAGGGCCCTGGGACTTGGCTAGCGTGAAGGAAGAGGCGACGCAAGGATCCCCGGCACTTACAAGATTTAATGAAGATACTATTAATTGGCTGATGAAACGACCCTGGACTTCGCCAGCCTAGAGAACCAGCTGGGATTTTTGCAAGGTGGATAGAACTAAATAGACACAACACCAGGTCATAAAGAAGGGTTCCCACGAAGTAAGATAGATCTGTACTCATGATTGGGTATTCATAGGATTACAAAAATAAATGCATTTGATTCGGCTAGCATTGTTCGCCGATGCTACGATGCAATTAGAAAGGACCGTTTGAAGAAGAAGCCACTTGTAGGTTATAAAGAACAATTAGAGAAGCGCCATATCAAACCATTAGATTACATGAAGATACAGAGAGATATAGTCAAAGAGCAGGCGTGCACAGGGAAGACGCCATGTCACCAAAAGCTTTCCCCCTGAACACTGAAGAGATTGTTGGACATTGCATTGGGAAAGAAAAAGGATATTAAAATAAACAGTGAATACGTTGTGGCATTAAAAATATAACATCTGCACATTTTAGGTGACACGTCCCAAGAAGAATCTCAGCACCAAGATGGTAGGCTTCTATAACGCACTCTCGCAAAACCAAAGTTATGGCCAAACAAATGTGCCAAAACTAGCAAAGATCAAAAGAAGAAATGGCATGAACTGTTAAACGACTCTATTTGGCCGGAGAATAACAATGGATAGGGAATTTTTAAAATAAATCAGTTTTAAGAGCTGGGATGGGTGGGATTTGGAAGAAATATCGTGACATGATATTTCAAGGGAACCCTTCCAACTGCTCAAGGAATATGTCCCACCGGTGTACCCTGCCTGATACAGCATATGCATGTGGACATTTACCCTAAATGCAAGAAATACAGAAGCTTCAGTCAACTGCATTAGTATGGAGAGATGTATGCTGGGATTACCCTGAAAGTGACCCGCAAAAAAAGATGTAAGGGCTAAACAAAACAAACGGAGAAAGAGGGCCGCCATGTCTGCGCCCCATGCGCACGATCAGTGGCACAGTATGATGAGTCACGTTAAGCGCAGGAAACGGGCAGGAGACGAGGTTTGCGCAAGTGCGTTAGCTAACGGCGCATCATTGCCGGTCGAGGAATGCGCACATACCAAAAATAGCGGTTCCACTTTCCGGCGATTTTTGTATCTGCGGCAGGGCACCTGGAACAGAAACACCGCATGAACCGGGGCAATCCTGTAGCTTATTCATATTATTAGCCCCCCAACACTAGTGACTCTCCACTTTACCAAAAGAGGGATTTGTCAAAAAGAGTAAGTGCAAGTAACACAATGACTGGGGGGGGAACACGGGAATCCACGCCCCCAAAGAACTTCCCGATCTAAGAGAGTGAATATGAATAAGATAACATGCCAGCGTTGTCACAATTTCCCACAATCCTAGTGATGCTAACGGAGTTTTTCGACCTTTGGGGAATGATCTGACCCGGGTGAAATTTTTGACGCCCGTTGCGTGGCAGGGTTAGAACGTCTCTTAGCTAAATAGCGGGCGCCCCTGGATAGCTAACGATTGTGGAGCAGCCCTATAGATGGAATCTGACCCGCAGCAAGAGGAGCCACATACCAGTACAGCAGGCATTCACAGTTATTCTCGTTGATTATCTCTATTGAATGGACGCCGCCCAATCCCCAACACAGCCAGTCAGGGGTGATAGGAAAGTTGTTACACAGCGGCGGCCTGAGCAGCGAGGGGACTGGCACCAGTTAACCGAGCGTGGTGAGGAGCAGGATGGGAAATCGCCCAGGGCTATGAAACCGCATCTTAGTCTAAATATAAATATATATATATCAGTTTACATATCAATCAACTAATTCCTCCATCGCTTATTACACACAACAGTGAATTTTCCTCTCATGGTTCTTGCTCCGTCTTATCTGTCTCCCCCCAGATGCGGGCAGTGAAGAGCCATAACGGGCGACATGAGAGGCCAGGCATGAGTAGGGGAATCAGGCCAGACCAGCAGGATCGTACCCAATGCGGCGAGAAGGCACGAACCAGCGATGGCCAGAGGCGAAGAGAGAGGTAAACACAGCGCCCCGACCAGACGCGGTACGCGGGGCGACCAGACACGCACAGAGGGGCCGCGGCGACGGCAGCACGAGCATAGCAACGCAGAGCGGCGCACGCAGGAAAGGCGACCAGCAAAGAGAAAGACACGATATGAAATCCTAGAAGATTCGCACAATCTCTGAAAACAGAAGCAGAGCATACATCGGCTCCATATCAGAAGCGTATAGCATACGACCGCAAACAATGTAGAGTGAGGGAGAGAAAAGTAACACGCGAGACTATCAGAAGGCGCTCCATGAGCGAGAAATCAACAATCCTCAACTCTGCTATCTGGACACGCTCGGCAAGACAGGAGTCGACATCTAGTCCATACTTTACTATCTCATCCAGATCCACTCTCTAATATTCTCACCTTCAACAAGAGAGGCTGCAAAAAAAACAAAACAGAAGCACACAGATTTGTGCTAGAAATGGTCACATGTAGAGAGCATATCCCTAAAACAACAAGCCTATGTCTGTGTCTGAGTGTCTGTGTCTGAGGTCGTAGTCTGTGGTGGAGTGTCTGTGTATGAGTGTCTGTGTCTGAGGTCTGTGTCTGAGTGTCTGTGTCGTGAGTGTCTGTGTATGAGTGCTGTGTAGAGTGTGCTGTGTCTGAGTGTGTATCTTTGTGTCTGTGTCTGAGTTGATGTGTCTCTCTGTGTCTGATGTGATGTCTGTGTCTGAAGAGTGTCTGGTGTCTGAGTGTGTGATGTGTATGAGTGTGTCTGTGTCTGAGTGGGTTTGTGTTATGAGTGTGTCTGTGTCTGAGTGCTGGTTGAGGTCGTGAGTGTGTCGCTGGTGTGTCTGAGTGTGTCTGAGTGTGTCTGAGTGTGTCTGAGTGTGTCTGAGTGTGTGTGTGTGTGTGTGTGTGTGTCGCATGTAAATATCTGATATCGTTATCTCCCTGACCCCATCCACATGGTTTCTCTCGGGATAAAGAACGAAATTGAGGCAGTCAGAAATGCAGCACACATTCCGTGCAGAGGTGTACGTGACACAGTGCATGCAGCACACATTCCGTGCAGAGGTGTACGTGACACAGTGC
>WSYH01018503.1:0-10922 GCA_036426205.1 Ascaphus truei
TTACACAGAGGAACCCCAGTAAACGGGTTATACACAGGGAACCCCAGTAACGGGGGATACACAGGGAACCCAAGTAAGGGGGGGATACACAGGGAACCCCAGTAATGGGGGATACACAGAGAACCCCAGTAACGGAGGTGATACACAGGGAACCCCAGTAACGGGATACACAGGGAACCCCAGTAAGAGTAACGGAGGATACACAGAGGAACCCCTGTAACAGGGGAACACCAGGGAACCCCAGTAATGGGACACAGGGAACCCCAGTAATGGGGGATAACAGGGAACCCCAGTAAACAGGTGTTACACAGGGACCCCAGTAACGGGATACACAGGAACCCCAGTAACGGGATACACAGGGAACCCCAGTAACGGGGTATACACAGGGAACCCCAGTAACGGGGTGTGTAACAGGGGACTTATCCGTGTTCACAGTAAGTTCCTTAATCTAGCAGTGTGGTAGTTAATACTAAACACCACCTGCCTGATTAGATTGTTTACAAAAAGCCTGCCTTTGAGACAGGAAGTGACTTCTTTAGCTCTGACTGAGAGCGACCTGGAGAGACAGAAGCAGAGGTTCTTGAGTCCCAGGGAGACTGACCCAAAGAAACCAAATCTCTGGAGCTGAACAGTCTTGAGCTCTGCACAACAGAGCTGATTTCAAGACACAGGGATAACTACTACACCTGAAGCTGAACCAGGAGTGAGAAGATTTTCCCTCCAAGAAACAGATAAGCCTTCTATTCTTAAGAGACTGCTAATATCTGCTTATTTTCATGCTTATGTTTGGGGTTGGGAGAAAATGCTTAACTAATGGAGATGTGAACTAATGGCATAGGATTTCACTAGAATCTCCCAAGTGAATAGAAGCTTGTTTCCCCCCCCCCCCTGTGTTTGGATGATTTCCTGATGAAAAGGAAGTCACAATAAAGCCTTATTATAATTTCACATTATAAACGTCTCCCAATTGTGTACCTCTGTGACGTCCGTCTACATATGGTGTCAGAAGTGGGATAAGAGGTGTCTTTGTAGTGAAAAAGGACCGGTGATTTTTGTGTGAATTTTTTTTATGCTTTTGCCTACAAACAGTCTGAGAAAAAAAAACCTCATGCGCAGAAAATCGGAATTAAAGGGATACACACCAATGAAACTTACAAAAAACCCAAAAAGAGACTGCTGAAGTAGCTAAACCTTATTTTGCCTATCACAAAGGTAATATGGTCATTGAAACGGGTCTTTGCCTTTCAGCATAGTCAGGGTTCAAGAGTGAGTCAGCCCTTGGAAAGGGATAGGTGTTTGTTGTTTTCAAAGTTTCGCGAAGCAGTGAATACAGATGGTGACCCATGAGTGGTACTGATTTTGCAAATAAAGGTTGCCACACTGCATAGGGCTACCAGTTGTAATGGAGTATATGCAGAAAAGTGTAAATTGATACAAGACTGTGCTGAAGCAGGGGAATTTTTAGCAAACCATGCTGAGTGTAAAATGCCCATAAGGGGGAATAGTGATTTCTGAACTGTGTAATAGGTTTTTCAAAAACCAATTGTGAATGTGAGTCACCCTGACGGGAATGAAAGAAATAGTCCACTGCAAAGAATGTTTTTTTTCTGCAAGATAAAAAAGTCTGCCTATATTATCTGGGAGCAAAAAACAGACACCCAAAGTGTGAAGTGCGAAGCGATAATACCCAAGTTGAGACTGAACTGAAATTCGAACTCCGGCAAGAAAACAAAATTCTGTTGCTGTGAAGCGGCGAGATTGCACCTGCAAGAAATGGTGTTGTAAAGCAAATAGACTTTTTTTTACCTAGCAACTGCACATCTTAGTACCTGATAAAAGAAAATGCATGCACAGTACTGCTGAATTGAAAAAAAAAAATTATCAAGAAAGAAAAGTCTACAGAGATGCCTGTGAGAGCTACGACCTCTACAAGCAAAATATGGCCATCTGTAGGACTACACAATTGGGGTTCTAGCAAATACAGTGGCAACAGCTGCAATAGCGCTCCTCTGAGGTCAGGAAGAAAATGACACCTGATAGCCTAAAAATGGAGGACAAGATGCAGGTTCCTGATATGAATCCTACCCACGGAAGAGTGGCCCTTCCAGTCAATAAAAGGAAGACATCTCTTACGGGGAACCCGAAAGGGTCACACCCACAAAACACCCCAAGAATGGTGGGGATGCCTGAACTCGGCACGAACAAAGAAAAGACCGCTCCCTTTGATGACGAATATGATCAACAGGAGACAGAGCGGGGGCAGCAGATCCCCCAATATTCTGTCAGCTAAAGCAACTGCAAGAAAAGCCTGGTGTATATAATGAAGCTGCTAAAATTCAACATGAAGATGGAACCCCAATATCCCTGAAGGGACGGTGTCATCCAATCAAAAAGGCAGAAAAAGAAAAGCAGTTCTTCACTTACCGTGTGGAAGGAACAGACGTCCGCAGATCCTGTGTAGGAAAAGGGGGACAGAGTTGCCCTGCAGCCTAAGAAAATGGAGATTTCGTCCCAGGTTAACACGATATCCAGAGGCCCAAGGCAGAAGTCGGGGTACCCCAAAGAAGTGTCTGTCCGGTGCCAACAGTGAGGAACCCTCAACTAGTCATCCCAGGGAAGCGGAGCCCGAACCAGGAGTGATGATCCCTTGACCAGCCCTGAAGAGCACCCTGAAATTGCCAGGCATGAGCTGTGATCTGCTTGTGAAGAATTAGGAAGAGAAGAGAAAAAATAATGCTGAGCTACAGAAGAACTGTGCTCGCAATTACTCTGCGGCCAAGACCGAATGGGAGGATCTCAAGATTAGCTAGATACCTGCAAAGGCTACTATCTCCACCATGGATGAAAGCGAGCCAATCTGTTAAAATGGTGGCTAGCTAAAGCGGAGTATGAGGAGGCACTGAAAGCAGATGACAGTCTTCCACAGGGAACCCCAGTAACGGGATACACAGGGAACCCCAGTAACGGGTTATACACAGGGAACCCCAGTAACGGGGGATACACAGGGAACCCCAGTAACGCTACTACCGCGTGGTCCGCGCGATACTTGTAAGTGCCATCTGAAGGGGCCACGTCCGATGTATCGAAGGTCACAGAGCTAACCTATAGCTTCGTAAAGAATCTGTTTTAAGGTGGGTCTTAAGGTGGATAGAGAGGGGTGCCACTTGTATATTGAGAGTAAGAACAATCCAGAGGTGTGGGAGTGGAGTGAAAGCTTTAATACAAAGGGGTAGAAGAGACTTCCTTGAGCAGAATGCAGTTAGCCGGAGTATAGCGAGAAATTAGGCTGAGATGTGGAGGGGCAGAGGATGTGTATAACAAAAGTGAGGATAATTTTGTGTGTAAATGGTTTGATAGGAAGCCAGGAGAGCGATTTCAGCAGAGACGCTGAGACAGATTTCGGAAAAGAGTAAATGATTCTGGCAGCAGGTTTAGGATAGATTGTATGTGGAAACAGGTGAGAGAGCAGAAGCACATTGAAGGCTACATTAGTCGAGACGAGAGATTGAGGGTCTGTGTTACAGTTTTAGCAGTAGAGGAATAGGAAAGTGCGTATCTTTGCAATGTTATGGAGGAAAAAAACGACAGGTTTTAACTACGTTGTGAATGTGAAGGAGAATGTGAGGGAGGAGTCCAGTGTGACCCCTAGGCAGTGCGCTTGTGATACTGGGTGTATGATAGTGCTCCAACAGTAATTTAGAAGGGGGCAGTAGTGGCCCAGGCTTGGGAAGACGTATGAGGAGCTCAATCTTTGCCATGTTAAGTTTGACGGCGGAGGGCCATCCAGGATGATACTGTATAGTGGGCATTCAGAGACTTTGGTCTGTACATAGTGTAAGGTCGGGGTAAAAAGTAAATTTGTGTGTCATCAACCTACAGTAGAGGGGATTTTTAACCCAAGAGATGTTGACATGGTCACCTAGAGAAGTGTTTAAAAGAAAAGAGGTCCCATGAGCGACCCTTGGGGGGTATCCCACGAGAGATTACAGAGTGGGTGTTAGTCAAATGAGACACTGAAAGTACGTGGGAGAGGTAAGAGAAATCCGGATAGAGCTTTGTATGATACCAACAGTATGGGAGAATGTGAAGGAGAAGAGGGGTCCAAAGTATCAAAAGCTGCAGAGAGGTCAATCAATATGAGTGTATGTACCTTTGTCTTTGACCTGTTGCCCACCAATAAGTTAAAGGAATATGCGTGGTTTCCAGAAAAATAAGACACGGTCCTATATTCATAGTTAATCGTTTATTGTGTCATGATATCTGTAGTCGATTTAGGTAATACTTAGAATCCATTATTACCCTGCTCCTAGCACCACTCTTTATAATAGTTACTGTTGCTTGGTCAGAGCTCAGCATCTTTGTGAGTTGTAAGTGTATCCTCTGTTACTGGGGTTCTCACCCCTACCATATGCAGCACTTATCAGCTGAGTCTTACTCCAAAATACTGTTCATGGTTCCAAGGTTCAGCAAAGTATCCGGCCGCTCCTCCTTCTCTACCGTGCACCCCCAAACTGGAACAATCTACCGGAGACTTTCACACCACGCACCACCATGTCTGTTCTTTCAAAACTAAAGCTGTCTCACATTTTATCTGGTCTGTAACTGCTACATACGCCTATAATTATATTATCTTTAACTGTGTGGCAACTCTTGTATATAATGTATACCCTGTTCACGTATGCAACTATGTATTTGTAACCAGATAAAATGGAAATAGCCGTGTTAGTCCATTGTGTGCAGAATAAATGAGTTCTTCAGTATAGGTGATACCTTTTTTATTCGGACTAGCAATTTATGTCATAGGACAAGCTTTCCAGAGTTTTCCTCTCTTCCTCAGGTCAAGCAATCTGATATACAAAGGTTTCTATGACTTAGACAGGGATTTCTAATCTCTGCCGAATAAAAAAGGTATCACCTAATACTGAAGAACTTATTGGTAACCATGTATTATTTGTCATCATAATTCTGTGCCCAGGACATACTTGAAAAAGGGGTAACTCTCATGTATTCCTGGTAAAACTTTTATAAATAAATAAGTGACTAGTGGGGCCCTACTCCCTTATACAGCCACCGAGGAGAAGTTAGGTGCCCTGGCCCAATTTAACTGTGTGTGCCTGCCTCTGCTGATGATTGGCAGCCAGATGAGACTGAGACTTATTGCACACCTTTGCACACACAAACCTTTGAGACCCAGCAGGGCTGGCTGGAACAGAATCCTTAAATGGGAAGATTAGTAAAGTAAAGGTCAACACAGCAAAGACTTTTATCAGACCCATCAATGTACAGTTCTACTCATGTCTCACGAAGACAGAGCTTACAAACATATGTCAAAGTTGACATTTAAGTTGTTTATAACTGTTATGTTGTTTCACGTATCTTAAAATTTATTTCGTACAGATACCAGACAGGGAGTGTCCGGTATTCACAGTTATTGTTAATGTGTCATTGTGACTTTGATTTGTTGATTTAGGTAATAACTTAGATTATATTATTTTACCTGCTCCTAGCCAAATCTTTATAATCTAGTTGCTGTTGCTTAGGCCTAGAGCTCAGCGGCTTGTGATTTGTGAGCTCAGATGCATGGGTTTTCTGTGTATCCTCCGTTATTGGGGTCCCCCTCTGTGTACTCCGTTACTGAGGTTCCCTGTGGTCCCATGTTACTGAGGTTCCCTGTGTATCCCGTTACTGGGTTCCCTGTGTATCCCTTCCTGGGGTTCCCTGTGTATATCCCGTTACTGGGGTTCCCTGTGTATCCCCCGTTACTGGGGTTCCCTGTGTATCCTCCATTACTGGAGTTCCCTGTGTATCCCCCGTTACTGGGGTTCCCTGTGTATCCACCGTTACTCCGGTTCCCTGTGTATCCCCCGTACTGGGTTCCTGTGTATTCCCCGTAACTGGGGTTCCCTGTGTATCCCCCGTTACTGGGGTTCCCTGTGTATCCCGTTACTGGGGTTCCATGTGTGCCCCCCGTTACTGGGGTTCCCTGTGTATCCCCCATTACTGGGGTTCCCTGTGTATCCCCCGTTACTGGGGTTCCCTGTGTATCCCCCATTACTGGGGTTCCCTGTGTGTCCCCCGTTACTGAGGTTCCCTGTGTCTCCCGTTACTGGGGTTCCATGTGTGCCCCCCGTTACTGGGGTTCCCTGTGTATCCCCCATTACTGGGGTTCCCTGTGTATCCCCCTGTAGACGGACGTTCAACAGAGTTACACAATTTGGAGACGTTATAATGTGAAATTATAATAAGGCCTTTTATAAGGTGTGCCTTTTCCTTTCATCAGAAAATCATCCAAACACAGGGGGGGGGGGGGGGGAAACAAGCTTCTATTCACTTGGGAGTATTTCTAGTGAAATTCTATGCAATTAGTTCACATCTCCATTAGTTAAGCATTTCTCCCAACCCCAAACATATAGCATGAATAAGCAGATATTAGCAGTCTCTTAAGAATAAATTCTTATCTGTTTCTGGAGGGAAAATCTTCTCACTCCTGGTTCAGCTTCAGGTGTAGTAGTTTTCCCTGTGTCTTGAAATCAGCTCTGTTGGCAGAGCTCAAGACTGGTCAGCTCCAGATATCTGGGTTTCTTTGTTCAGTCTCTCCTGGGACTCAAGAACCTCTGCTCTGTCTCTCCAAAGGTCAGCTCTCAGTCAGAGCTAAAGAGAGTCACTTCCTGTCTCAAAGGCAGGCTTTTTGTAAACAATCTAATCAGGCAGGTGGTTTTATATTAACTACCACACTGCTAGATTAAAGGAACTTTACTGACACGATAAGTCCCCTGTTACATACCTCTCCTGTTTGTGTGGAAGCTCGGGCTTACCACGGCCAAAGCCCATCCTTCCACTCCATTCTAGATATCTCTGTGACTTGAATGAGAGTGGATGGAGGAAAGAACCCTCTGTCCCGTTGGGATTGGAGCCCTTTCTCCAGTTTATTTTTTTTGTCTCCTCCCGAAGATGCTTGGATATCAGCACTCCTCAGTCGCTCGAGGAGGACTTTTTCCACATAAGTCTTTTTATCCGCGTGCGCGGTCTGAGATTTCTGTTGCATCGAGCACTCCTCTTTTTGTAGACAATGTATGGCAACAGTTGTAGAGCAGTTAGGACGACCCTTAGTTTTCTGCTCTTGAAGTTGTCTTTCTGCAGCTTCTCCACACCACGGAGTCGCCGTTCAGCTTCTTCGCTAAGGATCTTCTCTGGCTTTGATTCTGCACTCCTACTCTGTTTGTTGCCTGTTGGGCAGCTGTAGTTTTGGCTAGTGCTTTCTTGGTGGCCTCAAACTTCGTAATTTTTTGTTTTGAAGTTGCTTGGAGTCACTAACTCTCACTGTACCTTGTCCTTACAGGCATTAGTTACTGTGGGATACTGGGGCTTGGGCAGAGCCAATACCTTTTTCCGTATTGGAGGAATCTGTATCACAGTCCCTTCATATTCTGGAGCTCTTAATTTTTGTCGTCAGGTTGACGCTGCGTCTGTTTTCTCCTTGGTGTACTGACTCAAGGAATGGAACAGTCTCTCTGTCTCTCCAGCTCTTGCTCCAGTTTCTGAGCCTTCTCACGCTCCCCTCCATACAAAGTCACCTGGTATCGAAGCTCCGCTTCCAACGATGCTTTGAAGACGCAGCGTGGCCTTTAGCTCCTCATACTGCTCGTGGGGACGTACTGGGTATTCAGACGTTCCTGCAGCGCTTGTACCTCTTTAGCAGCCTGCAGTTTTTCTCCTGTAGCGTTTGCTGCTTCCCTCAGCATACCGGAGTGTTGTACGCAGACCTTGCAGTTGGTTCTGCAGTCGGTGCTCTGCGTCAAACTTTTCCTTGATTTCTTCTGTTAACTGAAAATTTTCTTCTTTCAGTTTTAAGTTTTCTTTTTTAAATCTTGAACTTTCCCTTTTTCAGTCTCTCTGTATTCTTCAGGGCCTCTTTGCAGTCCTCCTTCCATTTACGCACATCTGCTTTGAGAATGACAATCTTCTGCGTGAGACTACCTCCTCTAGGTTGAGGATCTAAGCTCCTTCTGAGAGACTTTGAGAACTGTACCAAGATTACCAATAGTTTCTTTAGCAATGTCCAGCTCCTCAGTGAGACTGTGTAGTTCCTTTCTGGAAACTTCCAGGTCTGTGCGGCAGCTGTTGGTCTCTTATGTGAGGCATCAAGCTCTATACGAAGAGTGTGAACCTCTTGCTGGAAGACTGTCATCTGCTTTCAGTGCCTCCTCATACTTCCGCTTTACGTAGCCACCCATTTTAACAGATTGGCTCTGCTTTTCATCCATGGTGGAGATAGTACCTTTGCAGTATCTAGCTAAGTCTTGAGATCCTCCAATTCGGTCTTGGCCGCAGAGTAAATGCGAGCACATTTCTTCTGTAGCTCAGCATTTTTTTTTCTTCTCTTTCCTAATTCTTCACAGAGCAGATCACAGTCATGCCTGGCAATTTCAGGGCGTCTTCAGGGCTGGTCAAGGGATCATCACTCACTGGTTCCGGCCCCGCTTCCCTGGGATGACTAGTTAGGGTTCCTCACTGTTGGCACCGGACAGACACTTCTTTGGGGTACACGACTTCTGCCTTGGGCCCTCTGATATTCGGTTAACCGTGGGACGAAATCTCCATTTTCTCTAGGCTGCAGGGCAACTCTGTCCCCCTTTTCCTACACAGGATCTGCGGACGTGTCTGTTCCTTCCACGGTAAGTGAAGAACTGCTTTTCTTTTTCTGCTTTTTGATTTGGATGACACCGTCCCTTCAGGGATATTGGGGTCTCAATCTTCATTTGAAATTTTAGCACTTCATTATATACACCAGGCTTTCTTGCAGTTGCTTTAGCTGACAGAACTATTGGGTGATCTGCTGCTCCCGCTCTGTCTCCTGTTGATCATATTCGTCATCAAAGGAGCGGTCTTTTCTGTTCGGTGCCGAGTTCAGCATCCCCACCATTCTTGGGGTGTTTTGTGGGTGTGACCCGGTTCGGGTTCCCCGTAAGAGATGTCTTCCTCTTTATTGGACTGGAAGGGCCACTCTTCCGTGGGGTAGGATTCATTACAGGAACGCTCATCTTGTCCTCCATTTTTAGGCTATCAGTGTCATTTTCTCCTGACCTCAGGAGGCGCTATTGCAGCTGTTGCCACTGTATTTGCTAGAACCCCCAATTGTGGTAGTCCTACAGATGGCCATATTTTGCTTGTAGAGGTCGTAGCTCTCACAGGCATCTCTGTAGACTTTTCTTTCTTGGATAATTTTTTTTTTCAATATCACAGTACTGGGCATGCATTTTCTTTTATCAGGTATACAAATGTTCAGTCTAGTAAAAAAAGTCTATTTGCTTTACAACCATTTTCTGCAGGGTGCAATCTCGCCGCTTCACCACCAGAATTTTGTTTTCTTCTGCTGATTTCAGTAATTTCAGTCTCAACTTTGGGTATTATGGCATTCGCACTTCACACTTTGGGTGTCTGTTTTTGCTCCCAAGATATATATAGGCAGACTTTTTTACTTGCAGAAAAAAAACTTCTTTGCAGTGGACTATTTCTTTCATTCCCTGTCAGGGTGACTCAACATTCAGCAATTGGTTTTTGAAAAAACCTATTACACAGTTCAAAATCACTATTTCCCCCTATAGGGCAATTTTACACTCAGCATTGGTTTTGCTAAAAATTCCCTGCTTCAGCACAGTCTTGTATCAATTTTCACACTTTTCTGCATATACTCCATTCACAACAGCTGGTAGCCCTATGCGTGTGGCAACCTTTATGTGCAAAATCAGTACCACTCATGGGTCACCATCTGTATTCACTGCTTCAGCGAAACTTTTGAAAACAACAAACACCTATCCCTTTCCAAGGGCTGACTCACTTCTTGAACCCTGAATGGCTGAAAGGCAAAACCCGTATTTCAATGACCTATTACACCTTTGTGATAGGCAAAATAAGGTTTAGCTACTTCAGCATTCTCTTTTGGGTTTTTTGTAAGTTTCAGTGGTGTGTATCCCTTTAATTCCGATTTCTGCTGCATGAGGTTTTTTTTTCTCAGACTGTTTGTAGGCAAAAGCATAAAAAAATTCACCACAAAATCACCGGTCCTTTTTCACTCCAAAGACACCTCTTATCCACTTCTGACACCATATGTAGACGGACGTTCACAGAGGTACACAATTTGGAGACGTTTATAATGTGAAATTATAATAAGGCTTTATGTGACTTTTCCTTTTCCTTTCATCAGGAAATCATCCAACACAGGGGGGGGGGGGAAACAAAGCTTCTATTCACTTGGGAGTATTTCTAGTGAAATCCTATGCCATTAGTTCACATCTCCATTAGTTAAGCATTTCTCCCAACCCCAACATATAGCATGAATAAGCAGATATTAGCAGTCTCTTAGAATAGAAGGCTTATCTGTTTCTGGAGGAAAATCTTCTCACTTCCTGGTTCAGCTTCAGGTGTAGTAGTTATCCCTGTGTCTTGAAATCAGCTCTGTGTTGTGCAGAGCTCAAGACTGGTCAGCTCCAGAGATCTGGGTTTCTTTTGTGTCAGTCTCTCCTGGGACTCAAGAACCTCTGCTCTGTCTCTCCGGTCAGCTCTCAGTCAGAGCTAAAGGAGTCACTTCCTTTCTCAAAGGCGGCTTTTTGTAACAATCTAATCAGGCAGGTGGTGTTTAGTAATTACACTACACACTGCTAGATTAAGGAACTTTACTGAACACGGATAAGTCCCCTTTTTACAACCCCCGTTACTGGGGTTCCCTGTGTATACCCCGTACTGGGGTTCCCTGGTGTATCCCGTTACTGGGGTTCCCTGTGTATCCCGTTACTGGGGTTCCCTGTGTAACACCTGTTACTGGGTTCCCTTGTATCCCCCATTACTGGGGTTCCCTGTGTTCCCATTACTGGGGTTCCCTGTTGTGTCCCCGTTACAGGGGTTCCCTGTGTATCCAATCTCGT
>WSYH01018504.1:0-10922 GCA_036426205.1 Ascaphus truei
TGACCCAACCCCATTACATTGGATTTATTTTATGCATGTTTTATCGTTGTTGATTTTATTGGTGTATGTCTACTGATCCCTCGCTCCCCCTACTCTATTTTGTTCTCAGGTGTTCTCTGTATGGCTGAATGTATTTGCACAAAAAAAGTACATTGGGAAAACTAGACGCCCCTTCAGACATCGTGTTCTAGAACATCTAGGGACCATATGGATACACCTGTAGCCAGGCATGTCATCGAATATCATGGTGGAGATAGTTCCGTCTTGACTTTTATGGGGATTGACCACTTAATCCCTGGATCAACATCCTTCCCATGTATACTTATTTGGCATATCCCTGTATACCTTTCCCATGTAAAAAGATGTCCAACCTTTTTTTGAATAAACCTATTGTATCTGCCATCACAGTCTCCATGGGTAACGAATTCCACATTTAACTGCCCTTACTGTAAAGAACCCTTTCCTTTGTTGCTGGTGAAATCTCCTTTCCTCCAACCTTAAGGGATGGCCCCGAGTCCTTTGTTCTGCCCGTGGGATGAACAGTTCTTTTGAAAGCTCCTTGTACTGTCCCCGAATATTTTTGTATATAGTTATCATACCCCCTCTTAGACGCCTCTTTTCTAATGTAAATTAATCTAATTTAGCTAGCCTCTCCTCATTAGTTAGATTGTCCATCACCTTTATTAATTTGGTGGCTCTTCTCTGCACTCTCTCTAGTTCCATAATGTCTTTTCTTAGGATTGGTGCCCAAATTTGTACTCAATATTCAAGGTGTGGTCTTACTCATGCTTTATTAAGGGGCATAATTATGTTTACTTCCCTTCCATCCATTGCCCGTTTGATGCAAGCAAAAGGAGAAAAAACTGCCGCTCACTAACTGTATAGGATATAGTATATACTGGTAGGGTGCATACGGGAGTAGAATATATAGAGAAAAGGAGGAGGTTACGAGGGTAACCCAAAAGAATCCTATTTGCACTCTCTATCCACACGAAATGGCTAGGAAAAATTAAATGCTTGGGAGGAGCCCAATAGCCGTTCATTACACATATTAAAACATTTTATTTAACATATATACAAGGATAAGGGAAACCACTATGTGGCGATAAAATGCTCGGGGGTAGGTACGGGGAAGGTGAGTAACTAAGATGGTATTAATATTGAACACGGTGTAGTTGCCCAATTGCAAAATGGGAGATGTGGGGGATATAGGGTTAGATGGTAGTATGCAGAGGTAGTTAGAGTGTATGTATAGTTAGTGCATGATATGTATATCAGTTGCTTAAAGGGTATTCATATATTCATACAGTAGTAACATATGTCTAGCAACTGTACATATAACTATATACAGATATATATACACTCTTTACAGTAGAAGGTATTATGCCTGTCAATGCAGCTGGCACCGCTGCTAGTGTAGCTACCTCTGTATACTCCGGCCCCCAACTATGAGTCACTCATAGTCCCAGAATCATAACACTAATCGTTCCATTCATTGGTTGCAGGGTACACATATATAACCCAGAGTATTGGTGATAATGTATATGGGTCAGGTGTCCCGCTGCTGCTGGTGGGAGGAAGAGGTATTATTACTATCAATGCAGTTAGCACCGCTACTTGTAAAGTTGTCTCTGAATGTTCAGACCCCCCACTATGCATCACTCGTAATCCCAGAATCACAACACTGATCATACATATAGCTCATAATGTTCCATTCATTGTTTACAAAGTGTACATATAACCGAGAGTGTTAGTGATCGTGTAAAGGGTCAGGTGCCCCGCTATTGCGGCATTAGAATGGTTGTATACGACCTGGCATCATATGCTGTTCAAACGAAGCTGACTCGTGCCGTCCCGTACCTGCGCTCCCTGATGACGTCATGACAAGGGCATCATAGCAACCGACGTACGTTTAGCGCTATACAGCGCTTTGTTAACTCCCATTACCTTGACAAACGTACGAGGGTTGCTATGACGCCCTTGCCGTGACATCATCAGGGACGTCATTCTAATGCCGCAATAGCGGGGCACCTGACCCTTTACATGATCACTAACACTCTCGGTTATATGTACACTTTTACGAGTGACGCATAGTGGAGCTTCTAGAGAGTGCGCGCGTATCACGCCAGCGACCAGTCACGCGCCACCAGAAGCTCCATCTCTGCCTCTATCGGCTGTGTAATGGGACGCACCTGCACGATCCAGCAGCCTATCAGAGAGGGCTCTTCTGCTTCCTGGATGCCTCCCATTGGTGGGAGGTCCTTTAAATATGCTGTCTGAACTCTCTTTCATTGCCGAGCATAACTTCCGTTTGTGACGCTGAACCTCACTGCACCTAGCCTGTCTGCCTCTTACCTTGCTGCCTGACCCTGCCTAGTACCCTGGACTTTGTGATTCTCTCCTGCTCTGACCCTGGCTTTGGATACGACGACTCTACTCTCTCCTGTACTGACCCTGGCTTTGGATACGACGACTCTACACTCTCCTGCACTGACCCTGGCTTTGGATAAGATGACTCTGCTCTCTCCTGCACTGACACTGGCTTTTGGATTACGATGACTCTGTTCTCTCCAATCCTGACTCCAGCTACGTACCCCAACGATCCGCTACTCTCCACACCTAGACCCGGCAAGTACCACTTTTACGCTGTCCTCTATAACCCTGACCGAGCTTGCAAGACTATCCTACACTCTAGATGCGCCCTTGCGGTTGTGGTCGGCGTTCTATATCAATCCCTACCTCAGCCACGCGGTCGCGCCTCGTTTGTGGTGAGCTACGTGTTACAACCTGGCACTAGAGGGGCTCTCCGCCTGTTCCAAAAGTATACACGTTATTGCATACTTACCCTCAGAGGTGTCTGTTTAGTAGTCCACACCTCATATTGTATCCTGAATTGTTGGTTACATTTACTGTAGTTGTTCTCATAACAGGTGCTCGTTTCTGAGATCCTCATAATACTCAATACTATCATTAGTGTTGTTTCATTGGGATGTTTAATATTCACACATTACCATGTACTGTATAATGTCAACATTGTGTGCATTCTTCTATGCCCTAATATATACATTACTATTACCAATAGCCTACTGGTATTGGACGCCGTCGTCCAATCAGGATTGACTATGCACTATATATACCAGGGGTTATTCAGGTGCTCCCACCCAGCCTTGACAAAGCAAGTTAGCGAAACATAAATTGGTAAATTACGTAATGGCTTCAGAGGGGAAAAACACTCTGTTCGTAATCGGAGCACACCTGCCTCTCAAACTTTTAAGCAATGCTCTTTTAAGAACGCGCCATTTTATTTTATCTGCATTAGTCTGGTGGTTCCCTTAGGATGGTATACATTTGACTACCGCAACTCACTATATCTATGAGTGTATCGTTATCCAGAAATACTCTTTTACAGGCAGTTAATAGCAGTATGGAGTGAACTGTAACCCGCAGCTTTAGGGATTAGAGACAATAACAATTCTGTCTTGTCTGTGTAAGAGCACAAGTGCAATTGAGGTTCTCACATGGTTCATTCGGTGTCTAATGTTTAGATACTTACGGAGAGACAGTGATTTTGCGTTAACCACACTTAGGCTATCCCTTAATTCAGACCGCTACTTTTGTGTACAGCAACTTGCAAGCAATATTTGTTCTCTCCGTATTATACTGACATTTACCTCATGGGATTCTTATGTCCTCGTCTGGTCTGGTTTAATAGAGATACTAGGTTAACCGCTATCAGGCTACCCCTCTATCCAGGAGTGATTAGCTGTCATGCGCTCTGGCTGGCGGTGAATTGTTAAACACACTTAGAAAGTGTGAAAGGCTGAAGGTAAAGCACAGGGAGTATGATGGGACCACTAGGGAGGCTCAGGGACAAAGACGGCAATCTTACTCCTGTCAGTTCATCCGTCCTGGGTCCTGCAGCTCCTCAGTAGCCAGTCCCGCAGCATGCATCTGGCAATGTAACATGTAGAGATGAAGGGGAGAATCCAGTGCTAAAACAGCAGGCTGCACCACAGCCTCCTCCTCTACGCGTTTCACGCTCTGCTGGCACTTCGTCTAGGAGTGAGGAGAGTGCCTGCAAGCCCAATATTTAAAGTACAAACCCCGCGAATAGGGACTTAACTAAAACTTTTTCAGCTGTGGACCTCTAGAGAAGACAAGTCTGTCTCAGTGAACATATAATTGACATATAATGACCACATGAGTTAAACATGACAAGTAATATTCTATTTTTCCTATATTACATTCAAGGAACAGATTTAAGAAATCTCTGAATGGTTCTGATTGCTGAAAACACAAATAAGAATAAAAAACATATAAAGAGTTAATGAATGTTGCAACATTAATTGGGTCCCATGAAACATAGTCTTTGAATAATTGTACTCTTAAAATTGTATGGTACTCTTTTACAAAAGACTTCTAATGGATCACGAATCCCTAGTGAAAGGAAAAGGGGAAGGAGCGAAGTGGAAAAGGAGGAGGAAAGAGGGGGGAAGAGAAAGAAAGGGGAAGGATGGGGGAGGGGGGAAAGGGGAGAAGGGGGGTGGAAGGGGGGGAAGGGGGGGAAGGGGGGGAAGGGTAGGAAGAAGACAAAGAAGGAAAGGAGAGAAAGAGAAAAGGATGGAAGGGGACAAGGAGGGCAGAAGTATTCACAACATAACAAACAGTGTGATATGTATAAATATACAGTATATAAATGAACTTGGAAAAAATGCAATCATAAAAAACATCTTAGATCCCAATCTACATTCAGTCCATTGGGCTGCAACGTATTAAGAGTAAAGATCCAGTGTGCTTCTCTTTGGTTGAGGATTTTAATCCTATCTCCACCCTGTATGGGTAAAGCAATTTGTTCTATTCCCACGCACTGGAATGACCCTGTACAGCCCAATGTACATGAATTGAGATGTCTGGACACAGGATGTAACATGTCGTGATTACGGATCAATCTAAGATGCTCTAAGATCCTAATCTTGAGCATACGACTTGTTAGGCTGATGTACTGTTTAGTACAACGGCAAGTCAATAGATAGATCACATAATCAGATCGACATGAGATAAAAGATTGTATCTTAAATCTGCGTGTCCCATCTGAATTGGAGAAATGGGTAGCTTGCAGCATGTTCGGACAAATTTTGCATCTCCCACATTTATATGAGCCAATTAGTTTGGGAAAGAACGACCTAGCGGACTGAATGGGTTTAAGCACACTGGGGGACAGTTTGTTACCCAATGTGGGAGCCTTGCGGAACACAACTCGTGGACCTGTACTGACGATTTTAGATAACAGGGGATCTAGTGTCAAGGTACCCCAATGTTTGTTAATGATAGATTTGATAGCAAGGGCTTGGTCGCTATAACCTGTGATAAAGAAAGGAACATCTGATCTATCAACTGGTCTGGATTTAGTTGGGGTCATGGAGATTAAAGAATCTCTTTCAGTACCTAGAGCTATTTCAAAAGCCCAGTTTAGATCTTCCTGCTGATAGCCCCCGTAGCCAAGAATCTATCTTTCATATCCTCCGCCCTCTGAACAAAGTCCTCCACGGAGGAACAGTTCCGACGTAAACGTAGGAACTGCCCCCGTGGGATACCTCTGATCAGGGGGCGGGAATGACAGCGTGTCAACATGTAATAGTGTATTCCTAGCATTTTCTTTACGGAATATATCCGATTGAATGCATTTGGAATTGTCCACATATAATTTAAGATCCAAAAATGGTATCTTATTGATATGATAGTTATGTGTGAACTTCAAGTTCAATTGATTATCTGACAGGTAGTCAAAGAATTTGAGCAACTCGACTTCCCCCCCACTCCAGACCATCAACAGGTCATAAATTGTAAGGAATCCGCTCCTGGCTTTGATTATAGCCTTGTAGACCTCTGCAGTTGCAAAAGCTTCCTCGGGCACTCAATGGCACATGTGCTGCCTTTCATTGCAGCTTCTGCCCTGTGCTCCATCATTGGAGGAATGCTCACACACCCTTCCCCTGTGATTGGATCTCCGCCCTTTATATGTTGGGCAATCAGAGCCGAGCATAAATCCTTCTCTGGACGTTACTGTCTCTGCCACAAGCTGCCCAGGCTTGTCTCCTTGTGTACTAACTTCTCTAGTTCTCATCTCTAGTTCCTGAGTTCCTGAGACCTGCTGCTAGTCTTCATGCAGGGGCTTGTGTTTCCTGAGTATCCTGAGGCCTGCTACTAGTCTTCACGTAGAGGCCTGTGTTTCCTGTTTCCTGCTTCCTGAGGTCTGCGGCTAGTTCCACGCAGAGGCCTGTTCCTGACTCCTGTGCTGAAGCGTTGTTTAGCCAGCACTGGTACCTGTTGCATTCTCCCCTTTGTTACCCTTCGTTTCCAGAGGCCTCCTGCTAATCTCCATGCAGAGGCCTGCTTTGGACTTCTGTGCTGAAGCGTTGGTATCCCCGACGCTGCCCCGCGGTGTACTTTGGCCAGCATGCTGTCTCCCCCTGCTGAGATCGGCATCAAGGGCTGAGCCCGCTCCTCGTGCAGAGGCCACTCCCGCGCTCACGCTGACGCTCCTAAGCTGAAGCGGGGAACGCCTGACTACCCTTTGCCGAACTCCTGCTTGAATAACGACGATGCTGCCTTCTCCAATCCTGACCCTACTATGTATTACTATGAACTTCGCACTCCAGATCAGTCTACGTGGACAAAGGTCGGTGATTATATAACCCCACCTCAGCCCCGCGGTCCGGTCCCGGTTTGTGGCGAGCACAATCGTAACAGTATGCTCGGCCCCACAAAACCGGACCGCGCCGTGGCGGGGGTTGGTAAATGTTTAACTGTACCTATGTCCCAGGCTTCGGACCAGTCCCTGTTTGGAAGACCATACCTGTTTGAGAGACTGCCCCCTCCTGAGAGTGCGTTCTTGTATGAAGGTTTAACCCCTCAGGAAAGACTGATTCGTAAAGAATTCCTTACTAGATCTAAGCAATTTAAAAAGGAAAGAAGGTCTCAACAGGCCCTGCTCTCCCAACGGCACCGTGTTTTTTCCACCTCAGATCGAAAGACTCTAGATCAGATTCTAGATGCCGCCCGTGTGTTATACCAAGATTTTGACCTAATCATAAGTGAGCCTCTTCTCGCTGCCTAAGCACTTTCTAACCACAATTTTTTTTCTGCCAGCCCTGTTACTAAACCCGTGTGGGTACCCCCCCCCCTAAGAATGGCCAAACCATCTCCGTGTCGCTGTCCGCTAAGGAAGAAGCTGCCACGGTCCCTAGTCCTGAGTTAACCTCACTGGGTTCTGTCCCCGAGGTTATTCCTGTCTTAACCCCTGCTAGTCAGGCCTATGAGTCCCCCACTGTAAATCCCTGCATCCCCCAGGTCAGTGTGTCTTCCCTAGCACCAGAGAATGAACCCTGTTTGCCCTCTCTTTCTAACCCAGAATTTCTAAGCTCTGTCCCCGAGGTTATCTCTGTTTTAACCCCTGCTAGTCTGCTCTGTGAGGTCCCCATTGTTAACCCTTGTATTCCGCAGACTAATGTTAGGTCCCTAGGACAAGAGGCTGAACCCCCTATGACCCCACTTTCGGAGGCTAGCTTCTCTTTTTCTGATTCTCAGGCACAGCCTGACTTAATCCTTGAGGTTTTTTCTGTATTAACCCCTGCGGGTCCCCTATGAGCCCCCCTTGGTAAATCCCTGTAGTCCTCCAGTTAAGGACACCTCCTTAGCTTCAGAGGATGAACCCCTTACGTCCCCATTTTCGGAGACAAATCTCCCTTCTGGTTCTCAGGTACTATCTGCCTTAACCCCTGTAAATCCTTGCTGCCCTCTGGCTAATGTGTCCTTCTTTGCATCAGAGAATGAACCCCCACATCTCACAGCAGGGGTTGCACTGAATAACTTCCCTAACGTTCAAGTTGCTGAGCCTTTGGATACTCCTTACTATAAGTCCCCTGGC
The DNA here is from genome assembly GCA_036426205.1 of Ascaphus truei. NCBI lineage: Eukaryota > Metazoa > Chordata > Amphibia > Anura > Ascaphidae > Ascaphus > Ascaphus truei. The sequence goes on from WSYH01018504.1 coordinate 7,928, forward strand.
TCAGCTAGAATTCTCGGGGCTGCGCCCCCTGAACCTTTGGCAATAATTGTGGCTTCAGTTAAAAGTATTCAGGAACCGTTTGTTTCCCTAAATCTGTTCGCAGAATCCCCACTCCTAGGTATTTTGCTGACCCAGTCTGTCACTCAGAGAGCTGAAATCCCTGCTTCTGAGTATAGACCCCTTTTCTTGAAATCTATAGTCATTTCTGATGTCCCAGACACTCCTTCCCAAATACCCACTTCAGAGACCAGTACAGTTGTGGTTGCCCCCCTTGTACTGTCTGTGTTCTCTTCTCAAATCCTAGGGTTAAAAGCGAACAGTGCACATTATGCCCCTTCCCTAGTGACCCCTTCAGAGACCAGCACAGTTGTGGTTGCCCCCCTTGTTCTGTCTCTGTTCTCCTCTTCTCAAATCCTAGGGTTAAAGGTGAACAGTGCACATTATGCCCCTTTCCAAGTGACCCCTTCTGAGATCAGCGTATCTGCTTTTGCTCCCTTAGTACAATTACAGTCAGGCCCCTCCTTTTTGAAGGATCAGGTATTCAAATTTAAAACTCCCTTTACCCCTGATTTTGTAAACCTGCAGTCCCTTCTTACCGTAGTTAAAAGTTCTCCAACAGCCGCTGAGTTAAGCTCTGCCGCTACTAAATCTTCTGTTGTAGAAGCAACCTTCCCTAGCTCACTTCTGTTTGTCCTATCTGTTATGCCTATTCCCAATCATTTTCCTCCTCTGTCTCAGAGTGTTGCTATTCCTGTCCTTGACTCTAAGGGGTTCATGCAGTAAGCGGCGGAAAAAAGCTTGCGCCAGTTTCTTAATTCGCCATGTTTTTGGCGTGTTTACATCGCTGTATGCTGTAAGTGGCGAAATGTGCGGCGAATCAATGCGCCGCCACCATTAGCAAATATGTGGATTCGCTTGGCGGAAATGTTGAAATGGCGTGTACGTACCGCGTGTGGCGTGCACGCACCGCGTGTGGCGTGCACGCACCGCGTATGGCGTGCACGGTCCGCCAATGGCGTGATGTTTTAGAATCGCACTTAAACACCCAATGGCGTGATTGTGCTGCCTATTTAAAGGTAACATTTGTTACTATTCTTTCTCTGTGTTGTTGTGAGAGAGAGGGAGTGACGGACAGAGCTGTGCATTGTGAAAGTACTTCAGACAGGTGTTCATTGATTTGTGTTGTGGTGTAATATTGTGTGTTTAGCATTTGTTGGTATTGTCTATTAGAATTTGTTGAGTGAGTTTGAGATTTTTTTGTTGTTGTGTTGCTTGTGAGTGGTACAGGTATGTACGGGAGGCGTGCCAGTCAGAGGACTGATGCTGGGGTGAGTGATGTGAGTGAGGAGAGTGATGTTGACAGTGTTGATGCTGTGTTCAGTCCTGAGAGTGAGGAGAGTGATGCTGCTGTGAGTGTTGCTCGTGTGAGAAGTCGTGTGAGAGAGGGGAGTGATGCAAGGGTGAGTGCTGCTTCTCGTGTGAGAGAGGGGAGTGATGGAAGGGTGAGTGCTGCTTCTCGTGTGAGAGAGGGGACTGATGCAAGGGTGAGTGCTGCTTCTCGTGTGAGTAGCCGTGTGAGAGAGGGCAGTGATGCAAGGGTGAGTGCTGCTTCTCGTGTGAGTAGCCGTGTGAGAGAGGGCAGTGATGGTAGGGTGAGTGGTGCTTCTCGTGTGAGAGAGGGGACGCGTGGTGGTGGTGTGCGTCGTGGTGCTGTGGCATCTGATGGTGCATTGCTTCTGGATTCTCTTCCATTGGAAGAAGGAGAGACCAGTAAGCATCAGGCAGGTGCCAATGCAGCACGTGCTTCAAAGAACAAAAAATCCGTTCCAAGAAATAAAAGATTTAATGAAGCGGAAAAGACAGCCTTGTGACGGGCATTGTGGCAAAATATGACCAGCTCTATGGTCATTTACTAGGTAAGATATAGTAATCCTTTATTATGTTTAAAATTATATTCCTATGATTATGGTTAAATATGTTCTAATACATGTGATTTCATGGGCTTTATGTATGTCATATGTAATACATGGTATATATGTGAGTATGTAAAGGAGGTTAAGGATGTATGTTAAAGTCATGTGTGTATTTATTAATGTAATCGATCTGTAAAATATACTTTACACCTAACAAGCTCCTAATGAACAGCCAAAATAACCACCACATATATCTAACCATATGAGTGTCACAGAGGAGTGCTACTGAGCATGGCAATATATATTTAAAACCAGAGACACCACTTAAAACACAGACAAACCTCAGTTTTTGCACATCCAGTGAAAATCATACACGGTACACTGGCTAAATATATATGTATAAATATGTATTAAGTAAAATGCTGTAATCGTTTGACATTAGTGGCCAAAATTGTTGTTAGCCCCTGAGCCAAGGGCACGCCAGACCACAATTCAGAGGTCCCTAACGCTAATATAAATTATGAATAACCTGTGTAATAACAGGAACAATGATTCATAGTAAATCTGTCAATATTAGTTGGTAACTTCTAAGTCTGATTAAAGCCTTTATTAACCTGTATATTACCAGGAAAAGCACTCTGTATTACAGTTGTCGCTACCATTCTGCAAGCAAACTATATATATTGCCATGCTGAGTAGCATTCCTCTGTGGCACTCATACAGTATGCTTATATATATGTAGTTGTTATTTTTTGGGTTTCTATAGTAGCTTGTTAGGTGTCCAGTATGTTTATATATATTACTAGCTGAGAGCCCCGGCGTTGCCCGGGATGTTTGTGGTGTGGGGGTGGCATTTGGGTGGGGAGTGGTCCACGCGGCCCATGTGCGGTGGTAGTGCTGTTGTGGCTGTACTTATGGTGATTGTATCGGTGTGCTGATTTGGGAGGGTTTGGTGCTGATGTGGGGGTGCGGATGTGGGTGTGCCGATGGGGGAGGTGCAAAGGTGCCGATGTGTGAGTGCTGATGGTGTTGATGGGGGCTGGGAATGGCGGGGAGCCGAGAATGCCAGTGTGCTGGGGGGG
>WSYH01018505.1:0-10917 GCA_036426205.1 Ascaphus truei
ACCCCTTTTCTATTCATTGTGGAGAAAGATTGAATGATACGGATGTGTCGTTATTTTGCTGCTGTTATTTTAGCAATTAAGAACAGTGACCCAAAATATGGAAGGGATCCTGGCCTTGCACAAACTAAATTAACGTGTGGGGTCTGAGGGGTGAATTTCATTAATCCATGAATTAGCTGATCTTTGCAGCCTACAAAAGTATTAGAATTCCACCCATCAGAAAAACAAGTTAGTTATATTCACTTATATGTGATCACGGTATTGGGGATTCTAAAGTAAATTGCTCGATGTTCATTGTCCATATACCACTTGTTAGATAAATTCACTTTGAAAACCCTTCTGGAATTGAAGGAGTTCCATAATATTATGTGCCACAGGAAGCCACACTTACCAACAAAATAAACATAGAGCAGCATGAGGCAGGCATTATAGAGAAACACACATTCCCATGGCATTAAATACAGGGCATAATGAGTTGTACAATAATTAGGGTTTCGTAAATCATGCGGTCTGCATTATCTCCCAGTATAACTACAAATGAGAAAGCTGGTCAGATTATCAGCACATATAGTTTTCAGGGATCATTCCCCATGAGAGACCCATACAGAACACTACACTGACAGGAGGAACTGTGTTGGTATAGTTTGGAACTTTATAACAATGAGTGTACCAGTGGGCTGATTATTTTTCAATGATGCTTCCGAATTGATATTCACCAAAGCAGAAATGTTTCTGCCTTTTTAAAGTGATTCAAATCAAGCGGCTCGAAGCCTCCAACCAGTTATTTGGGTAATCTTTGGTGGTCTGATGCAATCAATTTTTCATAAACTGCAGTTTGCCTATGCAAGGCAAATGTCCCACTCAACAGAGATGAGAACAACCTTCAGTAAGTTCCCTGAGGGCATTTGATTCGATAGAAAAAAAAATTGATTCCCCCACCCTCTGTAAGAACTACACAATGACATCCAGAGGTTGTGTTTTTTTTCTAACACATATTGTCTAAAGTGTCATTTTATTGTAGCCAAAAATGTTCAGATATTCTTTTACCAAAATAGCTGCAATCAGAAATTATTCTCGTTAATATATATGAAAGGATTAGAAGTGTAGATTGTCCATAATTAATTAAAGTGTTCCTCATAACGTTTCTTACAATATTAACTCATTCACCTTGCCTGCCTATTTTAATGTGTTATTTAAAAATGAATGGACAATGAAAGAGGTTGTGTAAATAAGACGATAGACACATAGATGAGTCCATCCCTATATTCAGCAAACTACACGAAACCTGGTATCCATTCATTGCAGAATACTAAACCTGACTGCTGTTTCTATTATTCGTGTATAATGTTACCATATGTTACAATATTTTGTAACATGTCAAACTTACTATCATGTTTATTAACTTTTCTGTGAACAAACCTAGACAACGAAGAGATGCAGATACAAGCAGACACAATAGTTGTAGCTACGTAGTCTTAATATATATTTTAAGTACATTTACAACGTGTCCCTGTTTAGTTTGTAGGTAAAATACACGTTAGTGTGTCAGTATGTTTCATTTCTGATCTTACAAATTGAGGATTATTGCTTCATAAGTACTACTTGATGTACCTCAATCATGCTATACTTATGTTATTCGTCCATAATCATCTCTGTGCCAACATACATCTGATACTGTGTGTTTTATTGATCGATATCCCCAATGCACCCTGTAATGCCAAATATTTACCCTGCTCTCAATGGATAGGAAGAGCCATTAGTCCCCAGGTATTGGAATCATTGATCTGTTATCTCTCTTGTTCTACTCTGGCTCTCTCGTAGCTGTCACTTATTACATTGCAGACCAATATCAAAGGGATTCGAACAAGAACAAATTCCAACTAGCTTAAGCCACAATCTCCCTGCCTCACCTATCACGAGCAGACAGATGACATAGACAATATCCATGACAATTAGGCTACAATATGCCATGTAAAATGCATTATTTCTGCATCGCCCAATAAATAAAATTAAGATTGTATGATTATAACAGTCAACAAATGTTCAGTCAAGACTATTTAGTGCAAAGAGTTAGTTAATTCTAGAACGAGTAGAACATTGTAATCCAGAATGAAAAAATTCAGGTATAATTAGTGCACATATTGGCGATTGTCGTCATTAAGACTTTTACAAATAAATATGTCAGATCTCAAAGTATCTCAAGGCAATTATTTGGGGATATTTTAAAGTGACAGTACAGTATATTCACGTTTTTTTTAAAGTTTATTTGGGGCTTTTCCTGGCCAGCAGCTTTGTAACAAAAACTATTTCTTTGTAAAAAGGTATTATCATTATTGGAATGCTTTCATTTAGAACGATTTCTTCAAGATACTAAGTATCTTAGTTTTACAACTTTGTATACAACTTCGCATATTTATAACACACATTTGAGCCCGTAAACTTAGCTTTAGAAAATCGTTAACATTTCTAATCAGCTTCATAAATCCCTTGTGCTCACGGCAGCAAGGAAGACTCCCCAGATGTATCCAAGTGGAAACTAGAAATTAAATTGATGATACATGCTATGGATTACCTGGATGATACTTAGAAATACAGGTGGTATATGATCTTTCAGACCTCACAAGTGTCTTCTCATACCGATTCCCAAATGTGGAAGAATGAAGTATTGCACATAGTGGCGATGGACCATGCAGCACCTGTGCTCACCCAGCTAGATGTCATTCAGTACCTTTGACCTTCCATAGGAAATGAACAAAGAATACTCTGCAGAAGAACAGGGATCAGAATGGATAGAAAGGAAACAAACAAGACATATTTTTGAGATTTTGGTAAACATGTAAAAAAAAAAACAACACAGTTAACCCTCGGAATAAATATTGTAACATGGCTGAGGGGGGTTGCACTTATCAACGTTTTTGTCCGCAAACGTGATGTAAAGAACAGCATCAGATTTATAACACCTTGATACATGTGTACAGTATTGCTCTTTACTTCGGCAAACTGACCAGGTACTGGAATTATGGTAAATTAATCAAAAGGGGAAACTGAAATTATATCAAATTGTACATACAATATTGGCATTAATAAAAAAACAAGAATCCCAAGTTATAAACAAGCATTTATATACACTATTATTATAATGTCATATCTTGTGTTGATATAGCTATGGGTATAATTGACGGGTAACATTGATTTAAAGATTTGAAGTTAAGGGTATTATCTATCCTTGGTTGCAATTTATTGTAACTGCTCTAGATTATATTTGTACTCTGCACATTATAAATTATTTAGTACAATAATATTGCATTGCAAATAATAAAGTTGCTTTTATTTAAAAAAAACCTCATTATTTTTGCTTCCATGTATTACTTAGTGGTGATACTGAATGCAGCTGGTACAACACGACATGGGAATTGTTCAGTAAAGTATGTTGAGTAGGCCTCTATTATAAACCCTATTTTGTATTAGCTGTGAAGTACAGTACCACAAAAAAACTGAATTGGTTTTCAAAACATCCCCAGGCTAGTCGCACAGTTGTGAATAAAGGCAGCGAGATTTCAACTGAGAAACTGCAGTCTACAAGGGGTTACAATGAGACTCCACAGCCAGACAACTAAGGGTTATTGTATCTTGCTAAACATCTTTTACCTTCAAGGAATCACTTGGTGGACAGCAGGACCTGCATAGAATTTGTTGCAAATTTGAGTTAACACACAGGAACACTAACAAAAACTGCTGACATATATCCCCTCATGCAGTACTTAAGCACATTAACATGTTGTTGATCGAATATGCAATGTATTGCATTGAATTGCCAGTTGTTCACACACACTACTCAACATACACGATCAATCAGATTGAACAATCTTGACAACTGATCATTTAGGCATATTTTAATGTGAGTGAAGCCAAATACTCTTTGTAAAGTTTGGTGTAATGGGAATTCCATGTTACCTTGCCCAATCATATCTTATATTACCTGTACTTACTGAAAGATCCAGCGGGAGCATTATTTTTTGCAATAATTCATGACTCTCTACCTTTAATAACCTGCATAGATATGGAACATCAACAGAATTATTTGCCTACAGTATGTTCTCCTACTATTGATGGATTACCCGAGAAGACCCTGATTCATGTTTGTAATTATTATCTATCTGACAGAGAAATAAGTGACACACTTAGGTACCTGGGATAGGTATTAGTTTAGTTCTATTCAATTAGCAAGAAGTTCACACGTAAGGCTATGCACTGATATTTAAAGCATTGTTACAGTTTATTTAGACCATCCACTGCTGAATGTGCCCAACTTTCTGTGGCCTATGGTTAGTTTCTACCCACTAACAGAAGGATATGCTTGCAGATAAGATGCTGAGGTTAAGCCTTTCATTCATTGCTAATGTGTTCTCTACCAGCGAGAAAGCTTCTGCCAGTAACTGGGAAGAAGGAGGCGACTGGGAGCTTGAAAGAGAAGTAAATAGAAGTAAAAAGAAGCCTCTGTGTGTAGTGTTTTCTTAAAGGGTGGTTTGCTATATTATGGTTTGATGGTTTTGAAATTGGCCCGTGTGGGCCAACAATGACGGATAGTGGAGCTTACTAGCAGAAAATCCATACTCTTCAGTACAACCTGCTTACACTCTGGAGAATCGCATGATATTGACCTCATTCAGATCATCCTGCGCATGAGCTGATTCCACCAGATAAGAGGAACTAATACTGTCAGTCTTCCAGGCATGTGTGCTTTTTGACTGTAGTTGGCACATGGTTATTTCATTCTACTTTGTGCCTGGCCACAGTGAAAGGTGATTCATTAACGTGATACGTGCTTTATGCAACTTTAAACAGAGATCCTTCAGTTACAGCGCCGTTGTGTCAGAATATGTAAAAATGTAACTATTATTCATTTAAAGCTTAAGCCCCACTGTTTAGTACACATCTCTCGCATTGCCTCTCTCTTTAGATATAATAATAATAATAATAATAATAATAATAATAATGTCATCGTCATCGTCATCATCACTTTATTCAATATATTGTTTTTCTCCCAATGACACACAAAGCGCTTCACACAATTGCAATATAGTGAACACAGCGTTGTACAGATATATTTACAGGTTCATAGGCCTAATGCAAATAATGTACATATGAACTTCCTTATAAAGTTCTATTAATGGGAAAATACAGAGTATTTTTTATTAAGGAGGAAAATGTGTAAAACAATATTGGTGATTCTTTGGTAAGAGAGTAGATGTTATACAGTGAGTACATTCAGTTTACTGCCTTAGCTTCATGAAAGTACAGTGCATAAACCCTTTTAGTGCACACAGTAAAGCAAGTGTGTGCAATATTCTTGTTTTTAGCAGATTCATCTGAATAATGCATTATCTGTATGTAACAAACATGTTATGTATGGCCTATAGACAGTATTTCTCAACCGGGTGCTGGGGAATCACGGTGTGTATGACCCTCTGCAAGGGGTGCCATGGCCACAGGGGAAAACTTTGCTGGCTGCTCAGTGGGCACCCTCATCCTCACGCCTGGAAATGTTAGGGCTGCGATCCACCTCTTCTCTCTCAGAACCACACAGGAGAGAGAGAGAGAGAATCCTCTATCACCACACTAGTGATTCCCAACCAGGGTTGCAGAACCTCGGGTTCCTTGAGCAGTCCCAGGGCTTCTGCAGCCGCCCGCACTCACTTTGCGGCCGCGCAATGGATTTCCTGCTCTTCCCCCCTCCAAAGAGCCACTGGCTCAGATGCATGAGTGCGCTCTAGCAGTGCGCACTCCGGTCCGTCAGAGCGATCGATTTGTCTTGAGTGCTTTCAGTCCTGCCTGCTCTTATCTCGCCGCCTCCGCCCGCCTTCACTGCACGCCACCCATCCTGCCCCACCTTTGGCCGCACCTGAGGTAGCATATGTGTGGAGGAAGGGATATGAGATCGGGGGGGAGGAGGTAGATGCAGGGGGGGGGGGTGATGGTGAGATGCAGGGGGTGTGGGTATATGGGATGAATGATGGTGAGTGGTGTGGCTGGGGGAGAATTAGGATGTTATAGGGGTTGTCTGGGGGAGATAATGAGCCGGGGCTGAAAAAAATCTACTCGTCGAACCAAAAAAAATCTTTTTTTGCCGCCTAGCACCGCCCAACCCCCCAACCCCCACACCCGCTTTTAAAAAAATGAATTAAATTCCTAGTAAGAACTAATAACATAGTTTTTGAACATACTGTTTGGTATTACATTTATACTTTACTACAATTAGTCCTTGTTACATAGTTACGTGTGTGTGTGTGTGTGTGTGTGTGTGTGTGTGTGTGTACGTGTGTAAGGAAAAAGTTGGATGACCTCACTAATCTAGAAAAAAAGCCAGATATGAATGACTAGTTCCTGAATCCCTTAAACCAGTGTCTGGATGCCCCCGCTTCACAATTCCTAAAGCAGCAATCCCACTGGGATCTTACCTGATCCGCATCCCTCAATGTCCAGGTACCCTCATTCCCGCAATGTTATACATTGGAGGGGAGGTGTTCCTTACCTGTCTTCTGGGTTGGGGGGGATTCGATGTGTCTCCCGTGTGAAGCTTAAGTCAGATCGGAAGAAAGCAGTATAGGTTATTTCGTCTAGGTAAGGGCAGTTAAGATATATAGGGTAATAAGATATCCAGATCCAGTGAGACACAAGAGAGGTGTGGACAGAGAGAGAGTGTGAGACAGAGAGAGAGGGTGGAACGAGAGGAAGTGGAGACAGAGGAGTGGATACAGAGAAGTGGTGGAGACAGAGAGAGTGTGAGACAGAGAGAGTGTGTGCACAGAGAGAGTGTGTGACAGAGAGAGTGCATGTGCAGAGAGTGTGTGAGAGACAGTGTGTGAGAGGAGTGTGTGAGAGGACAGTGTGAGAGAGACAGTGTGAAAGAGACACGGGGAGAGTGGGAGAGACAGAGAGTGACAGAGGTGAGAGGGGGGAGAGAGGAGAGGTGACAGAGGGAGAGGTGACAGACGGAGGGAGAGAGCAGGGGACAGAGAGAGGGAGAGCGGGTGACAGAGAAGAGAGAGAGTGGGTGACAGAGAGAGAGAAGCGGGTTCCTGAATGGGAGGGTGACTGACTGGGGTGACTGATCTGACTGATGGGGGGTGGTGACGACTGGGTGGGGGGGGGGTACGACTGAAACTGACTGGGGGGGTTGGGTGACTGACTGGGTGGGGGGGGTGGGTGACTGACTGACTGGATGGTGGGTGGGTATGACGGGGTGGGGGGTGGGTGATGACTGAATGTGGGAGTGTGTACAACTGGGGGGTGATCTGTAATACAACTACTTCTAGCATGTCGATTCACGGCACACGTAGCACTCTCTCTCGCATGAACACACTCATCCTCTCCCCATACACACCACTCTCGTCTCTCATCACTCCATGACACACACATCGCCTCTCCGCCCTACCCACCCACTTCTCTCTCCCATACACACACACAAGTCTCCCTCTCCCGCTCCCACCCACCCCAATCCACACACTCACCCCCCACGGCACCTCACACGCAGCACTGCACCTCATCACTGCCATCACACACACTGCCCCATACACATACACCCACTCTCTCTCTCCATCCACAATACAACCACTCTCTCTCTTATACACACAGCACGCTCTCTCCTCCAACCACACAACACACACACACAGCACACACACTACCACACAACACACACACGACACAAGCGATGACACCACACACACCCACACACACGCCCACCCACACACACACACACACACCACACACACACTACACACCAACCACATCACACACAACACATACACACACACCGACACACACACACACACACACACACACACACAACACACACAACACACACCACACACACCACACTCCTTTCTCTCCCCCACAAACAACACCCATCACACACTGCTCTCCCATACAACACACTCTCTCTCACTACATCTCACGCACACACATACACAACACACACACACACACAACACACACCCACCCACACACACAACACACACACACACCACACACACACACACCCACACCCACATCACACAGCACACACACACCACATCACACAACTCTCTCTCCCATACACACCACTCTCTCATCTCTCCCATACATACACCACAGTGGACAGGACCAGGAGAGAAGATAGAAGAAAAGCCAGCGATCTGAGCAGGAGGTCCCCTCTCCCCCTGCACCCACCGTCTGCCTGGCCCCGTTTGCCACAGCCCCAACGTTTACCACCACGTCCGCCCTCGCTCCAGCCCGACGCCGCCATCCCTTGCCTGCGCGGGCAACCAAGGGAGTGCCGGGGGCAAGGGATGGGGAGAAGGAAGTGGCATGGGGGGAAAGTGAATTCCCGGGCAGGAAGGCCCCAGAGGGGAGAAGACACCAGGGGGGAAAGGGAGAGCCAGAAGGAACCCCCCACCGAGTCTGCTGCTGCTGAGTAACAGGGCAGATCATTACAACGAGTTTGCAGCAACTCAGACTGAACCAAGTATGGTTAAGGAGGAGACACAAGGGAAACACGATCACTGTGTTATTTGTCATGTATCACACACACACACACACATACACACAAACCCGCAATCACACACACACACACACACACACACACCCACACACACCACAACCACACACACACACACACACACACAACACACACACACACACACACACACACACACACACACACACACACACACCAACAACACACACACATCATTACTTACCCTGAAGGAAGGGTGGTCTTTACTGTTCAGCACACCAAAAAAAGCCATGGCAGCTCCAACCCGCGTCACACCAATCAGCCAATCAGCTAGGGTGGATTTTTATTCTCGAGCAGCAGGGGTTTTTTTTGTCGAGCAGGGAAATGTAACACACACACCAGGCAATATCCGATCGCCCTGGTGAGTGGGCAACGGGTTTGTCGATCGCTCTATATGAGAATGAATGAGGGGTTCTGGGGGAGATATATGAGGAATGCTATGATGAGCGGTGCTGGGGGGAGATAATTGAGGATGATGATGATGAGGGGTGCTGGGGAGAGATATGAGGAATATATGATGATGATGGTGCTGGGGGAATATAGGAGGATGATGATATGAGGGGTGCTGGGGATATGAGGAATGAGGGGGGTCTGGGGGGATAGGTATTGGGGGGGGTTCTTTTTAAATGTATTGGGGCAAGTGTTTGTTTTTTAAAATGTTGGGGGTGGGGGTCTTTTTAAAATGTATTGGGGTGGTATTGGTCTTTCAAAATTATTGATTGGGGGGGGTGGTCTTTTATATTTATTGGCGGGGGGGACATTTTAAATATTTATTGGCGGGGTGGGGTATTTTAATGTATTGCAGGTGTTGGGGGTTATATGTATTTAGGGGGGTGGGGTTTGGGTAGTAGGGTTGTGTGGGGGATAATGAATGCGCGTGGGAATACATGGAATAGGGGCGAGTGAGAGGAGGAGGGATAAGAAAAGAGGAGACGAGGTCGACGACGTAAGGAGAGCAAATACAATGGGTCGAGGGTAATCAGGCCAGGAAGAGGCGGGGCCCGTGGAGTAGGAATGGTGAGTTGGATACGGGAAACCCGAGATGCGAACCTAGATATGGTACGGAGAGGAAAAGGTAGAGAGGAACCTGAGAGAGTAGATAAGAGTAATATATATATATATATATATATATTATATATATATATTTATCATATCAATATATATATAGCATAAATTCACTCAGTATTATGGTGTATAGACTATATATATATGATATATATACTATATATAACCTTGTCATTGTGTGGGAAAAACAATGGGTGGGGAGATAAAATCAGAACATTTGTTGGAGCGACGTAGAGAAGAGACGCTGTGACCACAGTACCTGGGAGATCATTGGGGAGGCTTCATCCAGCAGTGGGCGAAAAGGGCCGAAGAAAGATATATATAATATTTAGAAAAATCTCGAGGAACCCCTATCTGGCTGACATATACATAACATATTAGGTTCGACAGGGGTAAATCACAAAATTTCATACCTCACGAGCCCCCTCTATTTCCCACCCTCTACCCATGTATTTCTATCCCTTCCGTCTCACTCTTACTCCCTCTTTTCCTTACTCCCTCCCTCCTCTCACTCGCCCCTACCTTCCATGAATTATCCCACTCTCATTCAATCCCCCAACAAAATACATACCAAAAAACCCCACCCCCTAAATACATATAACCCCCACCCTGCAATACATAATAAAAATACCCCACCCCGCCAATACATATTTAAAATGTCCCCGCCAATAAATATTAAAAAGACCCCGCCACCCCAATATATTTTAGAAAGACCAATACCACCCCAATACATTTTAAAAAGACCCCCACCGCCCCAATACATTTTAAAAAGACAAACACTGCCCCAATACATTTAAAAAAGAACCCCCCCCAATACATATCTCCCCCAGAACCCCCCATCATCCTCATATCTCCCCCAGCACCCCTCATCATCATCCTCCTATATCTCCCCCAGCACCCCTCATCATCATCATATTCCTCATATATCTCCCCCAGCACCCCTCATCATCATCATCCTCATATATCTCCCCCAGCACCGCTCATCATAGCATCCTCATATATCTCCCCCAGCACCCCTCATCATCATTCTCATATAGAGCGATCGACAAACCCGGTTGCCCACTCACCAGGGGCGATCGGATATTGCCTGGTGGTGTGTTACATTTCCCCTGCTCGACAAAAAAAACCCCTGCTGCTCGAGAATAAAAATCCCCCTAGCTGATTGGCTGATTGGGTGTGACGCGGGTTGGAGCTGCCAGGGCTTTTTTTTGGTGCTGAACAGTAAAGCCACCCTTCCTTCAGGGGTAAGTAATGATGTGTGTGTGTCTGTGTGTGTGTGTGTGTGTGTGTGTGTGTGT
>WSYH01018506.1:0-10917 GCA_036426205.1 Ascaphus truei
GTGTGTGTGTGTGTGTGTGTGTGTGTATATATATATATTATTTTAGAGGGGGTAGAGCTTGGGATATAAGAGCTCCCACGGAATCTTGCACACACCAGTGTTCCCTAGAATATACATTCACAGCTCATGTTGTGAGGTTGCAAATCCGAGAAGTCCGGGATTATTTCCTTGTGGGATGCGGGCTGAGCTTGCCAGGGTGCCAGGGTGCCAGGGTGCCTGTTGGATTTGAACCCCCTACCCAGCACTGAAAACCTGACCATACAACCGGTGCCCCCTGTTACAAAACATGTTCCCATCTCTTATACTCTGCAAAGAACTACAACAAACTCCTGTTAGAGTCCAATGAAGTCCCACCAGCCCAGATTAGCCCTGCTCTGGCATTGTGTATAGCAGTAAGCTGGTTAAAACCCAACAACCCTTACACATTTCTTGTAACAATGCAGATTGTTGGTTAAACTGACACTCACACCCTATACTGTCCTGATAAACTAACCTCACCTGCTGATTCCTGCTCACAATTCACTTTCCTTCTTCTGTCTTGATTAAATAGCTGGGATTGGGAAGGGTTCAGTACCCCCCCCCCCCATTCACCCCCACCCCCTTGTCACAACTTGTCCATCAATGGGGTCTTCAACAGTGCATGACAGCCCTTTGTTTTGCTTTAAAAAAAATAATCCTGCCCCTCCTACTCCATGATCAGAAAAAGGGCTGGATTTGGGTCTTTAACAAGTTGGACTAAACTGTGTTCTTCAGCAGACCTTCTACACAAGTACTGGGAGCATCAGCAGTAACAGGGAGGAATTACTACCATTAATACTTGTTCATTTGCTTTTTATTTGCTGCTTTGGGGTACTTCTTTTCCTGCCCCTATAAGTTTTACAGTTTCCCTGCTTTCCTTTTCTATGGCTGATTTTGGTTCCTTCTTGATGTACCTGCAGGAAGCCCAGGAGTGAGAGGGGTTGGCCATTGTGGTTTTTTGGGCTGTTGGATGCTGGCAGAAACTTTGGGGTTCTGTATATGGAAATTGTGGGGTGCAGAGCAGAAGAGAGCGCCTATCCGTTCCGGCCAGCAGCCATGCTGTTTCATGGAATCACCGGTGGACATATCCAAGGGATCATGGAAGAGATGGAGAGAAGGTCCAAGTCCGCAGATAACCGTTTGGCCAAAGGGATCCAGGTGAATGGGAGAGAAACAGTAAGTTGTGACTGTGACTGTCTTATAACTTTGCGTGCTCATCCTTATCATCATCAACCTACTTAATCCACCCCCTCATCTGCCTGTCCACAAAGATCAGAAGAGGGAATCTCAAGGGGATGGAGTTGGGTCCATTGGTACAGAACAAACCCAGATTTACTAAATACAAAAACACCCAATTGTTTGCAACAAGTCTCACTCATTGGAAGGCAGTCTCACTCATCAGAAGGGAGTCTCTCTCATCGAAAGGCAGTCTCACTCATTGGAAGGCAGTCTCACTCATTGGAAGGCAGTCTCACTCATTGGAAGAGTCTCACTCATTGGAAGGCAGTCTCACTCATTGGAAGACAGTCTCACTCATTGGAAGACAGTCTCACTCATTGGAAGGCAGTCTCACTCATTGGAAGGCAGTCTCACTCATTGGAAGGCAGTCTCACTCATTGGAAGGCAGTCTCACTCATTGGAAGACAGTCTCACTCATTGGAAGACAGTCTCACTCATTAGAAGGGAGTCTCACTCATTGGAAGGCAGTCTCACTCATTGGAAGACAGTCTCACTCATTGGAAGGCAGTCTCACTCATTGGAAGGCTGTCTCACATAGTGATGTGTAATATACAGCATATAATATACATCATAGCTCTAGGAATATTCAGTGATTATTTCTCAGTAGTAGTGTTCAGTAATCACGCTAACACATTTTCACAAGAGCAATAAAGGTCTCGGGAACACGGGGCCCCAGGGCTCACACTTATCCCATTCAGCGTTTCGCCCTTCTCAGACTTAATCAGTTTGTCTGGAGCAAAATTATAGTAATAAATGACACCGACCTGTTCACCGCCTCAGAGATCGGCTCTGACATACTTCCCTGGCCCCACTGGCAGTGAAAGGGTTATATCAGGGGCGGCCAACTCCAGTCCTCCAAGGCCACCAACAGGTCAGGTTTTAAGGATATTCCTGCTTCAGCACAGGTGGCTCAATCAGTCCCTGCTTCAGCACAGGTGGCTCAATCAGAGGCTCCGTCTTTGGTGAGCCAGTGATTGAGCCACCTGTGCTGAAGCAGGGATATCCCTAATAACCGGCCTGTTCACTCCCTCGCTACACCCCACTTTCCCCCTGTCGGTCCCCTGCCCGGGAGGGGGTGTGCCTTTTATGAGTTATGTAATATTGGGTCGCAACGTTGAAAAAGAAACATTTTCTGAGTTTTTTTCAAAACACACCGCGGCCCCTGCCAGTTTTATTCTAAAGAGTCGGCACGATTGAACCCATTCGTTGCTGGCGCGCCCGTTGACGCACTCCGGGCCTGTCCCGGCAGGGAAAGGGTTTAAATGTTGTTAGCGACATGAATATTCAGTGTGTGGGCCGCGGATTTATACGGAAACAAATGTCGCAAAATCGGTTTTAAAAAAAATATATAAAAATCAAGCCGGTTACAAATGATCGGTAAAGAAATGAATTGGGATTGGTTTGCAGGTGTGGTTTCAAAACGCACGGGCGAAATTCAGGAGGAATCTTTTGCGGCAGGAGACGGGGGTCTGCGATAAAGTCGAAGGTGCCTCCCTCAGCGCCCCGGCGTCAGCGGAAAGCGCTGCGTTAACGCCCACGGGGACCTCCGCCACATTATCAGACCTCACCAGCCCTTCCCTCAATGTCGGGGCGTCCGTAACCCCAAACATGGACGCCCATGAACCCGGCAGCCCGCCACAAACTACCCTCACCAACCTTTTTTAACGACCCCACCCTGGCTCAAACCCTACGTTTGACATTCATGAGACTTTTGCATTCTTTTTTCAATCATCTCTCGAAAACCCACCGCACTTTTTTTTTTGAAGATGGAGGAGTTCAAATGTAGCCGCTTGGGGGAATAAGTTGCAGGTGTGTTACCCTTCGGAGGACAGATGGAAGAACTCAGGAGCTTGCAGTCTACATGGCATGGGGGCATGTGACCTTCCCAAGGTCGCAGGGAGCTGTTCTCAGACTCAGTTGGCCTGTAATTGGGGAGAAGATAGGGGGGGAATTATTTGTGTGGTTGGCCAATGCCTGACCAATATGGGGGAGAAGGACGGGGGGGACAGAGAGGAGGGCAGGACTCCACCCTAAATTATACAGTACTACGCCATTAAATACCAGGGGTTCGGACACTGAGAGACCCCTCCACACACACGCACAGCACTGTATGTCCTCTCTGTCACTGTCCCTTCTCTTTTCTACTCACGTGTCCCATCTCTGTCTCTATTCTCTCGTTCCTGTGAGTGCCCCCTATGCCCCAGTCACAGGTATGTCACCTCCCACTGATCCGGACACCTTGAGGTTGCCATACCTGTCGTGTCTGTACCCTCCCTGTCTCTGTCCTGTGCCCATGTAACTGTGACTCTCTCTGTGCCCCGGACATATCTGCAGAACAGCCCTGCCGCGGGGGAGTTTTTTGCTCTGCCTCGTGGCTAAACACGACACATCCATGTTACCAAACACGACACATCCATGTTACTAAACATGAAACACACATGTCAACTAGCATACGTCTTATTTTGTTATTCTTCTGTTCAAATGATCATTAAGTGAGGTAAGGGTTAAAAGGAAAACCACAAACACATTCACACATCTTGCAAGTGCCTCTAAAAATGATATTTTACTTATTTCCATAACCTTGAAAAAAATACATTTGCCACAGAAAGAAAAACGTGCTCCTCCCCCCCCCCCCCCCCCCAAAATATAAAGTTTAAATCAGCAATCTCCTTATTCATTTGAAAAGTGTATATATACACACTGTATATATATTCCTGGGGTAACATGAAACCAAGTTGATATCGCGCTTATCACATTGGAACTTTAAAGAGATACCGGATTTTATTTAGCAATTTTTACCCAATTTAAAAGACGCCTGCGGTGTCAAATTAGTCATTTTTTTATGTCCCCTAATTAAAACCTTTCACATTTATTTTCTGATAAAATGTCTGCTACCTGGAAGAGTAAAAAAAAAACATTAAAAAGGGTGCAAAAAACCCCACAGAAATGAGGAAATTCAGACTTTTTTAAAATGATTTCCGGGATTTTTTTTGCACTAAATGAAAAATATTTCTATTTTCTCTTATTCTTTATTAAACATCATCAGAGATCTGATATATTATTACCCTAAAACATATTTTGAGGCATACAAGCTGAATTTTAATTGAAAATGTCAATTACTTTGGACAAAAATCCTTTTTCTTTTTTGATGTCTTTTTGTTGTTTTTTTTCAACAATGATGGAAATAAGCAAAGTGTGATTTGGGAAATGTTCTGTGGGCATAGTGAGGTTTTTATTTGGCATTGCTAATTTAAATTTGTGACGCCTGCTCCGCGAGATTGTACCTGACTTTGAGTATTTCTAATATAAAATATTTTTGTTACTTTTTGTATAAAATAGCTGATGTGCAAAATGGAAGTGCCCGTTCTCAGCTTGGGACGCTGGCTTAACGTAAACTCAGATCAAAGAAAAAAAACATTTGTAACTTTTCTCCTGATATTTTCATTGTATCCTGACTGAAATGTTTTAGACTTGGAAGCACCAAGTCCCGCAAAATAGGAAATAAAAAAACACAGCTGTCTGAAACCTAAAACGCCAATACTTTATAGTATACAGTATATAGTACACTTGTGTATTACAGTATATTGTAGAATTATATGAACAATCTGTTTGTGTGTACACACACACACAGATACACACACATATTATATACACACACATTATATACACCGCCATTTTAATTCATTCCCAGTGTAATTATGTAATATTATCAACATGGTAACCACCAAGACATTTGATTGGAAGTGAACATCTGTTTGTGTGTGTGTGTACACATACACACATACACACACAGATATACACACACACAGATATATACACACACATTACACACACACACACACACACACACACACATTATATACACTGCCATTTTAATTTATTCCCAGTGTAATGATGTCACAGACTTTTGTTTGGTTTTGAACAAACACATACACACACACACACACACACACACACACAAACAGACACACACACACCATTTTGAAACTGGTGCATTAACAAAGTATATACAAAATATTTGAGCCAGGATACAGGAATATGAGTGAGAAGTGATTTCCAGACGAGGAATAACATCAATTTGAAGCACTGGGATTACATTTGTCGATCCGTTGCCTGGTTTAATGTGTTTTATTTTATTAACTTAAAGCCAATGGCTTTTGACAGTGGTGAATGTTCATTTGTATCCATGAAATGATTGTGTACCATTGCTCAGCCTCTCAGCCCACGTCTTGCTTGATCGAATAAAACCTTTGCACATTTAAATAGCGTTTTATGTTGAGGTATTAACAAAAAAAGAAATCCTCGCTAAAAATGAACATGCTGCACTGTATACAAATGATAATAAACCTGCCCATTTTGACCCTTTGGAGTGCTGGAATACACTTGGTGAGGTAGAATTAGTTTATCCGAGGAGTCAGCCATTTTGTTTTAGTCATGTCCTCATTGATTCTGGCTGCTGCGTTTCCTGAAACATGGACCTGTCCTTTTCCCCTGTGCTGTCCCGTACCACTTGGGGTTTCAAAGAACCCAAAAGTTTAAGGATCGGATTTCCAAAGAGTTGCTTGGCCTTAGCGTTGAATGGGCATTAAAGCGCGCTAAGGAAAAACTCCACATAGTAAATCTGGGCCTAAGTGTTTAATCTCAATGTACGGCAGCTTCTCTATGCCTTCCAATTAGTCTATACACTTTCAGACCCCTAAACCTTCTGCTACTTACAATAAACGGATGTACAGTATGTAGGCCCCACACATAGACAGCGGCCATTTTGTCCTTCAATACACACTTAGTTTACTAGTTCACTAATGTTTTGGAAGTGTAATTATCAAAGGGATCCCTTCTTCTACACTGAAGCACGTTCATTTTAATGCTATCTTAATTTATTTTCCTCTGGGAATCAGGGGGCGGCCATTTATGGACGGCTGCAGTGCATTGAGATACAAGGCTATTTCCTCTTTCTTCTCCTTCCTCCGAAGAAACCACACAACCCTGTTGTGTAACTTCTCTGTGCGAACGGCAAGGTGGAGGACGGGGGCGAGATTGTGCCGTTTCAGGAAAGGAATTAGCAATGAATCTTGACGCACTGCAGCCAGGAATGACATCATAGTTCCAAGATGGCTGCCTCTTGACCACTGAGGAAAGAACGCAGACATTGTAATCATTTGATTTGAAAGAGTATTTAGCTCCTAGCATGTAAATTCACATCTGAAACACGTGCAGGCCACATTGCGATGTGTGTAGCCTGCCTTGGCGGGGGAGGATTTGTCTACCAGATAGGATCAGAAAACCCCCTCTGAGGCAGCCGTGAGAATCTAACCGCGTCCCTTATTAAACATTACACAACCCCGCACAGATGGCATTGTCCAGCTAACCCAGAACACTAAGGAGTTAAAGTGCATTTATTCAAACTTTTTTCCCGCTCAGGGTGTTTAGAAATATAAAACCAGAAAAATGGCACTTATGTAAAACAAAACAAAAAACAATTATCGGGCTAAAATTGGGGATATTTTCAATTTTTAGATATGGAAAGGTTATGGTCAATCAACCCTGTCTTTATGACTAATATAGGCCTTTTCCCCCCTGCCCAGTAAAAACCCGCTTTGCTTAGGCCCCCTTCCCTATGGCGGGGGCTTAAGTCGAAATCTTCCGATAAATCTTTTACAGGTTAAAAAAAAAATTAAAACAGAAAGAGAAATTTAGACACTCGCCGACTCCCTTAAATGAAAGGCAGACAACATACGTTTGGTAAAATGTGGCCTCGTTACTAAATGAAGATAAAATAACGTCTTGTTGCGGTTCTCCCTGGAGAGAATGTAGGAAGCGGCCATTTTGAATTGAGCCTCGATGTGTGACGGCATGGGGAAAAGAAAGCAGAGAAAAACGCAATCCTCCACTGAAGTTCCACACTAATCTCTCCGTTTCTCTGCTACTCCCGGGAACCTGCTTCAGCACAGGTGGCTCAATCAGTGATTGAGTCACCCCTGCTGAAGCAGGGATATCCTGAAAACCTGACCGGTTGGAGGGTCTTGAGGACTGGAGTGGAGAACCCTTGCCTTAGTGTGTAACCTCAGTGTACCGCAGCTTCTCTTCCTTGGCCTCCAATAACATCACTAATCCAAGATGGCGCCTCCCTAATACCTGACAATACGTCATTTATTTCACTTCATATAAAACATTGTATATAAAGACACTTTTTTTCTAACTTTGTTTTTTCTTCCTCAAAGTGTGTCTTCTGCCTTTATCAAGACAAGTGAAGCCGCTTTTGACCGGCAGAGGGTTTGAATCTCAGTTTTACGCAGTGCCTTATTGTACTTCAGAGTACTTTTTATGTGTGAAAAATCAGGATATATATATATATACACACGTGTCGTTTGTTAAATGAATCCTTGGAACCCCCCTTCTTTTTTTTTTTCTTTTGACAATTCAATAGTTTTGTACTGTTTCACTCTTATTTCGGAATAAAAAAAATGAATACAAATAATAAAAAAAACAAACAATCTTTTTATAGTGTGTCGTCATGTTAGAGATGGCAGGTTTTGGCATTTAATGCAGCTGGTTAGTCTGATGAAAAAAATTATTCAATAAACCTATATATACATTTTGGTGTTTTCAGTACGGTTTATGTGATATAGCGAAAATTGTCCGTTTTCTTTTTTGCTTATTGAGAAATGCATTGTATAGAATCGATTTCCTCTTGAATATTTATGGACCAAAACCGTTGTGAAATATTCTGATTAAATTTGTGTGAATAAACCGTTTTGTATTCACCGGAGTTTTATTTTTATTTGATTTATCTTCGACCGAATGGGGCTTAAATACAGCTCGACAGGCACGGTACAAAATGCGGCTAATGTGTACTTTCCACCAATTGAACTTTTTCTTCTTTACGATTTGACTTCAGAAATGATGCAGGGTTTTTGACACGGTTTTTTAAAAACGCAGTCATGGTAAAAATGCTGCTGGTTGTTGCGTGAGCAAAAATGTTTACATGCTATGGACAGATATATACAGTATCATGGGGCAAATATGCATGATGCTGACGGGCTGAAGTGGAGTGAGAGGTTTGGAGAGGTTATAGGAGCAGTTAGGGGAGGAGTTATAGGAGCAGTAAGGGGAGGAGTTATAGGGAGCGGTTATAGGAGCAGCTAGGGGAGGAGTTATACGGAGAGGTTATAGGAGCAGCTAGGGGAGCAGTTATAGGAGCAGTTAGGGGAGGAGTTATACGGAGCTGTTATAGGAGCAGTTAGGGGAGGAGTTAGAGAGAGCGGTTATAGGAGCAGTTAGTGGAGGAGTTAGAGAGAGTGGTTATAGGAGCAGTTAGGGGAGGAGTTATAGGGCAGTTAGGGGAGGAGTTAGAGAGAGTGGTTATAGGAGCAGTTAGGGGAGGTTATAGGAGCGGTTATAGGGTCAGTTCCCCTGCACAATACTATAATAGGATGTATCCCAGTTTGCGTCTGTACCTCCCGTTAAACCCCCAGATCTGAGGGGCCGTTGTAACCTCTGTGCCTGAGAGATGAGCGTCACACGGAAACACACTCACGTCACATCTTTCCCCATCTGACGCCGGCGCCACCCGCCGCTAACGAGAGAACACCCGCCCCGCGTCTAGCCGCCAACCCTTGATACATATATCGCCCCCAGGTTCCCTGAACACCCCTTCCCTGCTGGAGCGGACGCAGGCTCCGTCCAGCAGAGAATAAAGGGTTTTCACGGCAGGTTTTATTAAGCCCCGACACACGAAATTCAATGACTTGCATCGCCATTAGCGCCCGGCTGCTCTGTAGTTTAATCCTTTTTTTTTTGCTATGATTTTTTCCAGGGAGAACATTGTCCGGTGTATCTCAGCAATACAACCCGGCGTGTGAAAGCACCCTAAAGTATTTAAAGAAGGGGGAAAAGTTTGATCGGAAAAGCTACCGCAGTGAAGACAAAGACAAAATTAGCAAAAACAAACACAAAACACAAAACCACACACAGACACACACACACACACATATATAAATATATACCTAAAACTTTTATGTCATTTTTTTTCGGAATGTTAAACCCTGTTCCTGCCCCCTCCCCTGATATAGCTTACCCCTCCTCAAACAGGTCAGGTTTTCAGGATATTACTGCTTCAGCACAGGTGGCTCAATCAGTGGCTCGGTTGAGCCACCTGTGGCAGGAAGGTAATGAAAACCGAACCTGTTGGTGGACCTTGGCAGACTGGAGTGGGCCACCAGTCGACGACTGAGCCACCTGCGCCGAAGCAGGGATATCCTGAAAACCTGACCTGTCGGTGGCCCTGGAGGCCCGAAGTTGAGCCCCCCACCCCCCGCCTTACAGCGTACTACCACGGATAGGGAAGGGGTCTTTTAATGTTTCATTGTCATCCAATAAGACTGCTGGACTTCCCATATATATCCCGTGGCAGACACAGAGCTGCGCCCATTTTAACTCTTTACTCCCGGTGAAACGGAGCAGCCTGGCATAAATGTTTTCTGTGTTTCCGATGCTTTTTCTTTCTTTTTTTTTAACCCTTCATGGTGTCACGGGCCTCTCTCTCCGGCACAGAAGGGGTTAATTAAAGCACTCTATATTAACCTGCTTGGAAAAACAAACAAAAAAGATGTTGTATTTGTGGTTTCTTTTCTTTATATATATATATATATATGTAGCTGGGGGTGAACAAAAATACTACATCCGATATATTGCTGAATGCTTCATTTTCCCCCAAGTATCAGTCCCACGTAGCCACGGCGATGGCACGGGCAGAGCGCTCGGCCACGTCGCGCGCGTGTCAGCCATTTTGTTACCGGGAAGATAAGCTGCTAAACGTAGAACCCGACGCCCGCTTCGTTAGCGCCTAACAACACGCGCGGAGACCGGCAGCAGCGAGAACATCCGCGGCTGGAAGAGACCCGGCCCTGAGCGGTTTAGGGAATCACGGGAGCGGCCATCTTTAAATAAACCCCACAACAAACAGAATGGTATATCTCCAGAACTGTAACCGACGGGACCGTTTCATGTGAGCGGGACGGGGACTAGGAGGGGAACACGTGTGTTTTATTTTATACACTATGTGGGACTGCTCTGTTCGAACAGAATAAAACGTTGCATGACACTTTTCTCATCTCTACTGTATACACGCGTGTGAATAACCTTCCTTCCTGTCCCCTGTATAATAAAGGCATTTTTCATGGACAAACATGTGTTTTTTTTTGGTGCGGACGCAATGCTGAAACCCCCGTGGCAATGGCGAGAATTAAAAGCCCGTGCGTCGCTTAACCCCTTCCCTGCCAGGGGGGACCAGCGACGCCTCGCTTTGCAGTAGGCTCAGGCGTGGCTGGCGGTGCAGGAGTTAATTATTTTTGGCACCTGCACACACGAGGTGGCCCCTGCTTTTAAATATTCCAAGGGGTGGTTTGAGGGAGAGACGGAGGAGCCGGGGCGTGCAGGACGCGGGGCAATCCGAAAATAGCGTTATATAATATTCAGGGATAATTCACCTGGAAATGCATCAACCCCACTCCGGGATAGCGGGGTATTAAGGTATCTCCGCATGGGACCAACAGGGTCAACTGAAACTTGCATTGCATGTCCCCTCTGCTCTCCAAACTAACTAGGACTGAGATATAACTCCTCCTATTACCCCATATAACCCCTCCCTATAACTCCTCC
>WSYH01018507.1:0-10913 GCA_036426205.1 Ascaphus truei
AGCGCTATCATTTTTTTTTAAGCTGGTTATCCTAATGGGGACGGATAAGGGAGTTGGTCAGGAATCTGGAGTATAGGACGGTGGCAGATACATGCACAGAGTAATAATCGGCCGAGCATGGATCGGTGCAGTCCTTCTTGTGACCATTGGGATCACAATGGCAGAAAAAGATAAGCGAAACCTGATCCGAAGCAGTAAGGTTTAGGGTTTCAACGTTGGGGTAAACCGGTGTTTGTATGAATAACCTTATGGAGCTTAGTTTTATGATACCAAAGCATGATATGGGTTTTTTCCCAAGTTTTTCACCGCAGGATGGTACTTGCAAAGTTAGGTCCAAGTGGGGGACCATTGGATTCCACCAGAGGAGAGTGTAGCCCCCTGTAAACAGAAGGGATATACAATCTTGATCTACTGGTAGGTAAGTCCTGATAGGGCAGGCGGCAGTAGTAATCATGGGTTTTCCCCTTCACGGCCTTGCCTCTGAAGTGATAAATGCAGGGCCCTTTACTCTGCTGCAGGCATGAGACAGAGGGGAGGTACTGCTGACATCATCAGAGGTGGGGCTGACTCTATTTAGGTTCAGTTCTGGGAGTGACCAGAAGTGCAGCCCGTCTAGTTCTAGTCTGTCGGGAGTTGGAGGAGAGGAGTAGGTCAAGCTCTCCCGGGAGCAGGAGAGAGAGAGAACTCTGGCCTTACAGTTGGAGAGGAGCAGAGTACGGGTGGACCAATGCCCATCCATCCTGATGAGGGGGTGAGGGGGAAGATCTATTCCACCAGAGAATACCTCTGAAGGTTGCATTGGGGTATTGATGCCCACACAGACCATCTGTCGGAGTGCATCTTGGAGGAGAGGAGAGGGCATGTTAGATTTTGGAGTGCCTGTTTGCTGCCAAGGATGGGTGTGTGTGAGATAGTGACAATAAAGAGACCTTTGCTGATTGTACCAAAGAAGAATGTGTGTGATCTGGAGACTCCCACCCTGGGACCAGGGATTATGTACTTCTATTACGGGTCCTTACCCCATATCCGTAAGGTATAGATGTGGAGTCGCCTGCAACCATCCACTAAAGAATGAGGGCAACTACCCAGACGCCGGTCCGGGGTCCCAAATCATGCGCGGAGCTCAGGCCCTCCGGTAACGGCAGGTAAGCACCACTCAAGCCACATGGAGGCCAGCCCCCACCACACCTAGATATAGATCTGTGTCTGGGTGGGGAGGAATTATGGGGTGAACAGATAGAAAAAAACTATGTGATTAACACACAAAATTCTGTGGTAGCAAAATGTGTCGACAAAGGTAAATTACTCGTCTCCAGAGTGTAGCACAAAGTTTATTTCAGAGTCCAAAGGATCACTTTAAAGGTTTTAATATTATAAAAATAACAGTGCTTTCTACAATACAGAAAAAGGATTACAAGAACCTAGAATACAAGTTACCTGAGGACAGTTTCTGAAAAAAAGGATAAAAATCTAAAACAGAAATCCCTATTACACTACAATATTGTCATAGGTTTTCTCCCGAGAGGTGACTGGCACAGAATGAGGACTAACGTGTTGGTCCAAATAATCAGTTGTAATCGAAATCTATTGCTAGAGACTTGACATTTTTAGAGTTTACCCTCATGAAAAACATAAGACGACCCCTGTTCCTAAATCAGCTGTGAGACTGACTTTTTTTATGACCAGAGGTGAAAATACCTTCCCTCGGTATAAACCACACGCATTAACCTTCCATCCTCTAATACTAGACACACACGAGTCAACTCAATCGATTCAGCGCTCCCGGCGGCACAAGAGGACTTAGTATACACTCTTACCCCTAAATTGGAGCAATAAATGGATTATCTGTACTTAGTACCCCCCATTCTAAACCTGACATGTCTGGTAATCATGATATGCCACTCAGTGCCATGGAACAAACATGTAATCTAGTATGCACAGCAGATGACGTCATATGATATTTATTTTTAATAGTCTAAACTGTCCCGTGTCCCTCTCATCTGGAATGTAACAGTACTTATTAAGAGGCTGGTAGTCACTCTGCATTAGCGTTAAGACTTCTAAACAACATGGTGCGTTCAGTGGGATATCCAGAAATACCCCCACCCAAGTAAAATCTGTTTGAAGCCAGCAGAGATCCATGGACAGCTATGCACCTGTCATAAAACCCCCAATTATGGTATTTTAAACCCAAATTTACCTTCACTAACCCTGAGCCCAGAGAGATTAAATACCAAATATCTATGAAAGATCATGGCAAATCTACTATATATATATTAAATATATATATATATCATCTGTCCTCTAGGTGCTGTAATAGGGCAGGCAATGGGACCGTTCCAACACACCGAGAGTTAATATTCCTAGAAGTACCAAGCAGCATGAGAGTGACATAGAGAGAGATACTGTTTTCCCAGAGAAGGGGGAGATAGGAAGTGGCTCCCCAGCAACGGAAGGCGGCACAGCCCTAGGACCCGCTTGACAGTGGTCGCGGAATTGTGACTGCGGTTTGATCCAGAGAGAGCAGAAGAAGGACGACACAGGACCGGACTGAATACCGGGGATTCTGCTCCAATGCCTAACAGATAAGAGAAAACCCTAATTATGTGTGCAGAGACTGTATAAATTTTTCATACGACAGGCATGTTTTAAGCTGGGGACAGTAAGTTGGCAAGCCAGCTGTGTTAGAAAGGGGCTGAAGCAAAGTTTAGTTATTTTCGCAAAGGGAATAGGTGTATTTTTATGTTTTGTTTGGACTTAAAGGGGTGGTGGGTCTGTTGGTGTATGATGTATCCCCTGTAAATAAACCCCATATAGAGAACTAACAGTGGTTTCCGGCATTAAAGTGGGAATGCAGGAAATTGGATATATATGACACACCTGTGCCAGATAGCGGTCCGTGGAAATTTCTGCTTGGGATTTATTATGAGATTTATAGACCCCATGCCGGAGGTAATTGGATTATATCTGACACACCTGTGTGGAATTTCTGTTGGGGTTTCTTATGAGACCCAATAACATGCAAGCATGGTTCTATCTAAAACCCCCTGTGTGAGATGTATAAATTAAAGCTGATGTGGATGCTGAAATCCGTCTGACGAAGCAGATGGTCTGCAAAATATGTTGTGGTAAGAGACTGTGGACACTGCATGAAGACTCAGCACCTGTCTAATTGCAACTTGTATTGAGCGAGAGACGTGTGAAATTGGGAGAATGAACACAAAGCACAGGATCTACGGCGGTACTTAGTGAGGCCATACCCGGAAGCAGAAGTGCAGAGCAAGACGGCGAATACTCGACCCCAGCACGCGGGATAGACTGTTCGAGCTCGGCGTGCTTCTTCTACCCACGGGAAGGGGCAGTAGGACTCGTATCAATTAAGATCTCATGGATAACAGAGTTATTATATGTAAAGTGAATACCTGTTATTTGTATTTCCACTTTTATTATACTATTATCAACCTCGTGTGAATCTGTGCATTTGTTTCTACAAAGAGGACTGCAACGCGATTGGGCATCTCTACTATATATATATTATATATATTATATATATTATATATATATATAGCTATATATATATATATATAATATATAAAAGAAAAGAGGAAAAAAGTGCTGCGATAGATGGAATACCAGACAAAAATGATTACAAATATTGTGGTAGTTGGCCAAAGGATACACTAAAGTGCTAAGTGAAAAGCAGTCGTGATTAATACTAGGGTACCAACAACAAATTGACACAACAGCACAGACAAAGGGGAGGGGGTAGGGGGAAGGGGGAGATGTGGAAAGAAAAAAAAACAAGACCCTAAAAAGAAATAAGGTAAATCCCCCCCAAAAAAATTGATTGTGAATGCAAATAAAAATGAAAATGTCGTAATTCAGCTGCTGGGTGTCACTGCCAGTCCTAGGAAAAACCACCCATCCTCTTGATCTATAGAAACAAAAAGAAGCACTCAGCGCGGCACTCCCAATGCATAAGACGGCTGTTAATAATAAAAAGACATGCAGATGGATCCGCGCACTTACAATATGCAAAATAAATAAGCAGTTGGTTAAAAGTAGTTAAGTCACCCGATGGAGCCTCGTTGGTAGATGTCGTAGGTTAGGTCCAACACACTCCTGCCGGGGGGATACCAGGGAAGGTGCGCGCACACAGTCTCCTACCTGGCAATTAGATCCCGCGAGAGTTTGTAACCACCGAAACCACAGGCTACGTGAGACACCATAGTCAAGTCCCGGCACCGATCCTCCAGTGAATGAACCGGACTGGCCTCCAAAGTAGCTAGATGAATAACAAGTGGTCAAAATGGAAATGATAATAAAAAAGTCTAATACTAGCTCCTTCCCTACGCATTTTGGTCGCAGCATGCGAACTTCTCAGGGGATATAGCTTTACTGATAAGGAAAGGAAACCATATATATAGGCCAGTCTACATAAAAGATATTTAAAACACCTGAATAATGATTAATGATTGATTGCTTAAAGGGTTAACTTTTTAGGGCCCGGATGAGGGAAAGACAAGGGATATGAAACAGAAAAAGAACATAGGTATGAATACATAAAACATGCAAACATAAACATGGACGTTAAACGCAAAAGCAATAACAATATTAAAAATGTATACATGAAAATAATGAAAAAAAAATGACAAAAAATAATGAACAAACAAAGTATATAAAATGAATACAAACTAATGCTATGGACACATATTATAGAGAATTCAGATGCAGATCTATGGTTACTAGAATATGCATGCTGTGTGTGAAATCACCATTCGGATTTCAGTGCAACCTAACAAATTCCAAACGATCTATTATATATATATTTTTTTAGATATATATATAGATATATATAATAATTATCTCATATATATATAAACATCTCTAAAACTGGTATATTATATATATATATACACTCTATAAAAATGTGTATTAATATTTAATATATATATATTATATATCTATATATAATACGATAGACAGTTACATACATCTATATAGATAATATGAAAACCACATATTATTCAACACTGCAATATTCCACATATCGAGCATAATGAAAGTAATGGAAGAGGAGAGCAGAGCAGCTATTCAGAGTATATATCAAACCAGTGTATAAAACTTATAAAAACGAGAAAGAAGAAACCCTCTCACTAGCATATACAAATGAAAATTCATCTGACTATACAAATGAATATATGTATACTTGATATTATTAAATGTTAAAAACCAATTATACAGATAAAATAAATTAAAGTGCATGAATAAAAAATAAAATAATAATAAAAATATAAAAAAACATAAAAAATAAACATCCAATTCAACTATAGACTTCGAAAGGTGGTTGATATATCCAAATGACACTCATTAATATAACGTTAAAGTGTTGTCATTGAACTTGCAAATTGAATGTTATGTGAACACAACGATGATGCAGTCAACAGACGAACAGGGGGACCAGAGAACATTATACCAGTGTACTTAGTCTATATGTTCATTGAAACCCTTTGGTGACAGCGTGTATCGTGAGACTTTCGGGATTTACACTGGGACACCTATATTTTTTTTGTACTTGTTAGGTGCAATTTAAAAATCCTAAGTGGTGATTTCATAACAGCATTGCTATGCTATTAACCATATATCTGCATCTGAATCTCTCTTATAATATGTGTCCAGAGAATTAGTTTTATTCATTTTATATATAATTTTTTTCATATATTTTTTCATTTTTTATTCATATTTTCAGTTACATTTTTTATTGTTAGGATTTTGCCGTTTATTTTCTGTTAGTTTTATGTTATTCCGCCATGTTCTTTTTATTTTTCATCCATTGTATTCCCTCATCGGCCACTAAAAGTTAACTATTTAACAGCGGTATAATGAAGGCGCCTACAGTGTAGTGTAGGGACCTGCATTAATTTGGTTATACTTGGCGTTGGTATGCAGGGTATGACGCTTTGGCCAAAGGGTTAACTAAAAATAACCAAGTTTAATATTTCTTTTAATTTTATTATTGAAGTATTTTATCTTTATAATTCATATATATGTTTTGTCAATGGGATGTAGAACATTGGCTCCCCGTCTCTTGTATATACAATTGCCACGATCAGTTAGCTATCTGGTTGACCATAAATATATATTATAATGTGGTGGGTGTGGAGGTCTGCGCGAGCTGGGAATGGGTATTTAGCAATTCAATCATTAATCATTATTGCAGGGGTTTTAAATATCTTTTATTTAGCAACTGGGCCTATGCCTATATATATGGTCTTATCAGTAAAGCATTATCCCCTGAGGAATTCGCAGCTGCCCGACGAAAGCGGTAGGGGAAGCAGCTGATTGGACTTTTTATTATACCATTTCCATTTGGCAATTATTTGCATCTATTACTTTGGAAGCCCAGTCGGTTCATTTCATCTGGAGGATCGGTTTGAAGGGAGCTTGACTAATGCTATGCCGTCATCCTGTGGTGTCGTGGTTACAAACTCTCGCGGGATCTAATTGCCAGGAGGAGACTGGCGTGCGCGCGCGCCTCAATGGTTATCCAACGGCAGGAGGGTTGTTGGACCTAAAACTACGACATCTCCAACGGAGGCTCATCGGGTGATGACTTTAAGACTTTTAACACTGCCTATTTAAATGTGCACATTGACTGTCCGTGATCCATCTGCAGTATACTTTTATAGTAAATGACAGGATTTATGCAGAGGGGAGCCCGCGTTCTTTGTGTTCTAAATAGAAGTATAGATAGAGATATGAATAGATGCTATATATAGTAATATAAGAGAATAGTATATAGCGAATAGAGAGATATAGTATATATATAATATATATGATATATTAGAGAGATATATAGAGATGATATAATATATCTATATATATTTATTTATTAATGGGAGTGAAGCAGTGGGTTGATAATTCACACAGGTCAGCTACGGGGACCCCTTGCTTCCAGAGTTACGTACCTCCATAATTGGTGCAAGTATCTCTGGCAGTCAGAGATACTGTGTCTGACATAATCTAGGGTTTAAATGTCAGCTTACCAATAGGAAGTCTGTGAATTCATCTGTTGCGGCTTCCTATTGGCCCACGTAATCTGGACATTTTTATTACTAAACATATGGTAAAGGTCCGCAGATCCCCTGCTCAATCACTTAATAATAAAAAAATCAAAGATGGTATTTCTGCCCATAAACTACAGACCGGAGAGAAGAAAACTAGTAAGGGAACTAAACACATAGGGGTATGGTGAACACTTTAACATACATTAACTTTATTCAAATAATTTTAAACTAATGGGTGATATTTTAAAATAAGAATTAAACGTTATGATCCTTCTATGAAAACTGAATGTGGTGTTATGGATCAATGAATGCTGACTGCAAATATTAATGTAGGCATAATGTATGTTGACCGTTTTGGACCAACGAGTAGGGTGAGTCACGTCCAGAATGAAACCAAAGGCACCCTAAATGTCACTGCTGTAACGTATTGTTGCCAGTAAACAATCCCTAATAGCAGAATATACAGGCACTTAGCATTACAAAAGACCTAGACAGGTCTGCCAAAACAGTGAGTAGTTGTGACTGCTGAATGGAATGGGACCCTGGCTACTACGATAGCTAGTAAAGATCTAGGAATACTGTCGATAGATGATAGAATATAGGGTTTGTATATAATCGTCAATATCCAATGGCTAGAATATAACCCTAGGAAGTGGATATGAGTCCCTAACCACAATGGCGGTAAAAATACTAGGAATCAAATCAATAGTAACCCGGTTAAAGCTGCACTCAGATAAGGGGGGTATAAATAAAAAAAGGGGGGGGTTGTTCAGCGTATCCCGGTAGGTGGGTGTAGATAGCCAATCTATCTATAAGGTGGTACAAAATGTTACGACCAACACCACCATCTTGTTTGTCAGAGTTGATCTCTAAAGGATCAGTACTCAGTGAAGGTAGGAGATAAATACATGGTAATGCTGAAATAATAAAAAGCTTATGCTACGTGGACAGCAGGGAGAAGGGTTATCTTGGTTCGTGTGGGCTCCCTTATAGCTCCGATTCGCAGGGAAGGAAGCACCTAAGTTGAAAAATAGCGCGCTGCAGTTGTTGACGAACACTGCCGTCAGTGAATCATCGCTGTTGTTGAAGGAGTCCGGCGCCGGGCACTTACTATGTATGTGATCCTAGTATGTTATACCCACATTGTGGTTAGGGACTTATTGCTTTGCTCCTAGACTCATAATCACTTTCTAGGCTGGATATTGAGCTGATTAATACAAACCCTATATTCTATAATCTATCACAGTATTCTAGCTCTGTACTAGCTATATTATTAGCCAGGGGACCATTCATTAGCCAGTCACACTACCTCATGTTTTTTGGCAGGACCTGGCTGGGGTTCATATTTTGTATGCTAGATGCTTGTATATTATGCGTATTAGGGATTGTTTATATGCACATACTGTTACAGCAGTACATTTAGGGTGTTTGGTTCATCTGGACAGTGAATCACCATATCAGTGGTCCAAACTGCAAAATAATTAATAGAGGTATTTGCAGGAGTCAGGCATTAATGATCAAGAACACCACTTCCGTGTCATAGAAGGATCATAACGTTTAATTCTTATTTTATCACCCATTATTTAAAATTATCTCGAATAAGTGTATGTTTTAAAGTGTTCACCATACCACCTATATGGCTTAAGCGTGCCCTTACTAGGTTCTTTCTTCCGGGTCTGGGGTTATATGCACTTACCTAGGGAAGAGCACCGACACTTTACATTTAGACAGTGCCGGGGGTTCCTCTTTTGTTATCAATTGCTGCCTTAACTACTGTGGCAGGGAAGGCCGGTAGCCGCGGGTCGGGAAACCAGTCTCCACACGTGTAGTTTCAGGATAAATGAAAACGTTCAGTGCTTATTCTCCACAGCAACATAAACATGCGGGACACTTCCCTTTAAGCAAATAAATCCTGCTCCACGTTGGGAGGGAGAAAACTGAACTAACACAGCAAGTCAGTCCTAGCTAGCAGGCTGGCTGGCTAAACCCATACCAACCGTAAGAGTCTTTTGTGAAGTTTAAGCAGTCATGCAAACAAATGAAAGAAATCTTACTTTGGCTGCATTAAGTAGTATCCATGTGCTCTCCTCTGAGACAGGGAGCTACTGCTGGTAACAAGATCCTTATCTACCTTGCTGGCTCTCAGGTGTCAGCTTACATGATGATTAGCTAGCTTCCACCTGAGTTAACCCTTATGAGTGCTGGATGAAGCACTCAGACATATGTTTCCCAGGCATAACTGATAGGGGTTGACTTCACCCTGTCACATACCTCCCCTGTTTGTGTGTGGCTAGTGTCCCACACGGCTGAAGCCCGACCCTCCACTCCTTCTCTTGACAAAAAATCAGCATTTCCATGGT
Source organism: Ascaphus truei (assembly GCA_036426205.1). Classification (NCBI taxonomy): domain Eukaryota; kingdom Metazoa; phylum Chordata; class Amphibia; order Anura; family Ascaphidae; genus Ascaphus; species Ascaphus truei. Next base: position 9,428 of record WSYH01018507.1, read on the forward strand.
CTTTTTCGGGTCTATGCTGAATATCAAAAGAGAAGGGTTGGAGGGCCATATACCACCTGGTCAATCTTGGATATGTGTCCTTCATGGTGTTTAACCACTTCAAGGGCGCATAGTCAGTGACCAGGGTGAAGTGTACTCCGGCGACATAATGTCTCAAGGCCTCAATTGCCCATTTTACAGCGAGGCACTCCTTCTCAATAATGGAATACCTCACTTCCCTTGGGAACAGCTTCCGGCTGATGAACAGTATGGGGTGTTCAACACCATCAAATTGCTGAGACAGCACTGCTCCCAGTCCTACCTCTGAGGCATCCGTCTGGATGATGAAGGGCTCTTTAAAATCTGGGCTCCGAAGAGCGGGGCCCTCTGACAGGCACTTTTTTAGCATGTCAAAGGCGTCTTGGCACTCCCAAGACCATTTAACTTGGGTCGGGGCACTCTTTTTTGTCAGATCTGTTAGGGGTGCAGATATTTCTGAAAAATTGGGGATAAACTGCCGGTAATACCCTGCTAACCCCAAAAGGGAGCGGACCTGTGTCTTTGTCTGTGGGGTGGGGACTTCCTTTATGGCGGCCACCTTGCTAGCTAGTGGCCTTACTATCCCTCCCCCAACGGCATAGCCCAAGTACTTTGTAGTGGATTTACCCAGGGCACATTTTTTTGGATTTGCAGTGAGCCCTGCTTCTCTTAAGGACGTTAGGACTGCCCTTAACCTTTTTATATGAGACTGCCAGTGTCTGCTAACCTTTGGAACGTGGCTGGATCCCCATGTAACCCAAATGGCATAGTGACGAATTGGTATAACCCGAGAGGGGTGGCGAAGGCAGTTTTGCATTTGGATTCTTCCGCTAGAGGTATCTGCCAATATCCTTTCGTGAGATCTAGGGTAGAGATATACTCTGCTTTCCCAAGCGAGTCAAGCAATTCATCCACCCTAGGCATTGGATATGCATCAAATCTGGATACAGCATTTACCTTTCGCAGATCCACGCAAAACCTCATCTTCCCATCTGGTTTAGGGACCAACACGATAGGGCTACACCATTCGCTGTGGGACTCCTCGATCACTCCCAATTCCAACATGTCTATTATCTCCCTCTCTACCAGGTCTTTTTGGCCCTCTGGCAATCTATAGGGACGGGACCGTACTTTTATGCCAGGTTCTGTCTCAATCCTATGGGACACTAAATTAGTCTGCCCTGGCAGCTCCGAAAAAACATCTGGGAACTGGTCACATAATTCTAGTAGGTCTGACCTTTGTTCCGTTGTTAACTGCCCTCCCATGGGAACCTGATGGTCATTGTACGTACTACCCTTTGGAAGCTGCGGACCCAAATCCGTCTCTCCTTCCCGAGGGTGGATGAACAGCGATCTCATCGTTTTCCAGGGTTTCAGGAGGTTCACGTGGTATATTTGTTTACCCTTCCTGGACCCTGGTTGAGAGATCTCATAGTTCATCTCCCCGGTGCGGCGGAGAACTTGGAAA
>WSYH01018508.1:0-10913 GCA_036426205.1 Ascaphus truei
TCCGCTCACCGGGCCTCGCTTTAGAAAGGTTTATAGAATATTTCCACTCTAAAAACCAGAGAGGGAGAAAGCCTTCCCAAATAAATTGTTTACCTTTTCCGAAAAAAAAAAGTATTGATTGGTGGGATAGAAACGAGAAAAACAAATGGTGGTTCTGTGTAACCCAGGGAGCTCTCAACTTCAGTATCAAGAACACCCCCAACAGGTCAGGTTTTCGGGATATCCCTGCTTGAGGACAGGTGGCTCAATCAGGGGCTCTGTCTTTGACTGAGCCTCAGATTGAGACACCTGTGCTGAAGCAGGTATATCCTGAAAACCTGACCTGTTGGGGGGGGGGGGGAGGTTCTTGAGGGCTGTAGTTGAGAACCCCCTGGGGTAACCAATAATGGCATCAGACCTAGTACCTCAGCGGGGATAAGACAAGCACTCCTTGAGTTTAGAAACGAGATTGTATATTTCTTAGGAAAGTATTTTTTTAATTAATATGAAAAGTACCTGAGCATGCGGTGGGCAACCTCATTAAATCAAACGGCTGCTTCTGTGACCCTCAAATGTCCTTGTGGCTTTTATATTTCCCCCTCTTTGCCGAAGTCCCGAGTCAAAATGCTTATGTCTGAATTTAAGAAAGTGATCTCAAATTCGGAATAGTCTGTATATCAACGCAATGAATGAAGGCGCTATATAAACTGTGATGCACGCAGGGCAGACATGGGTGCAGCTTGTGATCTGCGAGGTTATAGGGAGAGGTTATATGGAGCAATAGGAGGTATTATATGGAGTAATGGGAGGAGTTATCGGGAGCGGTTATGGGCAATAGGAGAAGTTACTGGGAGAGGTTATATGGGGTAATAGGAGGAGTTGTAGGGAGGGGTTATATAAGGGAATAGGAGGAGATATAGGGAGCGGTTATATGGGGTAATAGGAGGAGCTGTAGAGAGTGGTTATATGGAGCAATGGGAGGAGTTATAGAGAGTGGTTATATAAGGGAATAGGAGGTGTTATAGGGAGAGTTTATAGGGTCATAGGAGGAGTTATAGGGAGCAGTTATATTGTATGTCTTTTTTTTATATAGCGCCAAAAGTGTACTCCGCGCTTCACAAAGAATACTGTACAGGGAATTTTAAAAATACAATAAGTGCAGCAAAATCAGACAATGCGAAAGGAAATCCCTGCCCCGAAGAGCTTACAATCTAAGAGGTTTGAGGGGAAATTTACAGAGACAGCGGGTGAGGGAATAAGTGCTGTAGATGGGTGTGCTTGGCCACAATGGATGATATAAGTGACTGTGGGACAATAGCCATGAGTGCAGGCTATTGGGATTCTTGATTTGTGGGGCGAGTTTTCAGGTTAGTCAGTATTAAATCAGAAGGTTAACACCATTTACAGGGGAAGAGATGGCAGGGAGGCGTGGGTGAGATCAGGTGTGTATGTCTGGCTTCAGGTTTAGGGGAGATCCCCAGCAGCAGGCAGGAGTAAATAGAGGGTGTGAATAGAGGATTTGTGTGGGTGTTTTTTTTATTGAGGGTTGTTGGGAGAGAGGTGTATAAATAATGGTGGATTGGGGAAGTTGGGGAGAACAGAGACATTCACAAAGGAGTGAGGAAACAGTAAACAGAAAAAGCAATAGGGAGGGACATAGTGAGATGCAGGAGGAGAGATTCCCAGTTATTGGAGGATAGGAAGAGTACAAATAATCACAGCTTTTAGAAAGTAAAGTTCTCACAGTTGTAAAGTCCAGATATTCCTCAAATATTAACCTCCAATTTCAACTCCAAGATTAACTCCACACACTTAAATGTTACACTTAGATGTTACACACAGCCAAGGGAATAGCAGGAGTTATAGGGAGCGGTTATGATATACAGATAACGGATATGTCAGATTATGTATGTGATTCATTTTTTTTTTTTTTTCCCCTCCATTTTATCTGTTTTAAAAGCTCCGGTGCTCGTTAGTTGGTGTGAACCTCCAAAGTTAACGACCTGCGTCAAATTGTAAGAAATTTGGTTCACCAGCACCGTGTGTTTTGACGTAACCAAGGCAGCGGGCCCAAGCAAAGTTTAATTTTGCGTTGATACATAGACTCCCGAATGTGCAGTAATGTGAAAGATGTGCCTATAAACATGGAATACAGCATTAACAGTTATAACATAAACTTCTCCGCAGTCTGAAGGTTCTCCCCGGAGCCTGACTATCCTCAGCACTCCAATCTCCCCACTTCTCCCCCCCAACCCCCCGAAAGGTCTCTTGTGTTGCATTGGATGCCATCTTAATTTCATGAAACAGACTGTCAGCCTTGTTACAAACTGGTCAATAGCTATATAATCAATAAAGGTAGCAATCACTGTAGGGTCGCCGAAATAATGGACGCGTCAACACAACATGGGAGAGGGAGGCCGCTGCTTTGACGGTTCTAGCTGTCCGTGCTAGAGTGGCATTGTAGCCAACGGCACAGATCGGTTCTTCAGCCCGGAAAGGTGCAGACTCGTTTAGTACCACATTGAAATAATGGCAGAGATATTTCATAGCCTGAGAGACCAAGGGTGGCCAACACCAATCTACCAACAGGTCCGGTGGTTTTAAGGCCATCGCTGCTTCAGCCACAGGTCGCTCCGTCGTTGACCTGTTGGTGGCCCTTGCGGGTTGGAGTTGGCCACTCCTGGCCTAGACATTGGTGACCGAGAGAACCCATTGGCATGCAAGGAGCGTGAATCTGAGCGCTCTTCCCGGCTGCGAGGAGGAGAATGGATCAGTCCAAACGCTGATTTATTTTCCACGCCGTCGGCCGGTTGAATTTCTTCTGGGGGTCTTTGAATGGGGGGGGGGGGGAAGTGTTTGACCTCATCACAGTGACCTCACACAGAAGGGAGCCGCCAGAGGAAATCAACCCCCCTCCCCCAATTCTCGCTTTGAAAATAAATACAAAATACTTGTGAGATGTGGTGGTTAAAATGCATCAATCGCCCCTAGATGAGACCCCATAATCGTGTCACTAGGATTAGTTCACTTAGATCTTAGGAGGGAGTGATACTCTTTAAGGCATCATCTGCTTGGTTACCTATGGTTAACCTATGAAACACATCATTGTCGTCCGTTCAGCCTGGTCCCCTGCGGGACTGACCCTTTCACTGCATTACAAGGCCAGGAGCCTATTCTACACTCAAGTGGCATTAGAAAAAAATCATTGTATTATGGGCTAAAAGAAGCACAGCTGTGGCAAGTGCTACTACGTTTCTTGTTTTCTATTGAAAAGTATTCCCTATTTTATTATGGTTACTAGTATGGTAGCATAGAAGACAACATATACGTATAATTAATGATTTGGGGGGGGGGGACACATATATATATTTTTTTTTCTACAAATTAGATAATGATTTTGTCCTTGAGTAGTTATTGAGAAATGCGTGCAAGTGCAGTTAACGTGTAACCTCTGTTTCATTCCCCCTCACACCCACCCGGCTTCGTGCTAAGCCAGGGGCTCTCAACTCCAGCCCCGATGCCCCCCCCCCCCCAAACAGTCAGGATATCCCAACTTCATAACAGGTGGCTCAATCGGTCCCTGCTTCAGCACCGGTGGCTCAGTCTTTGAGCCTCGGAGCCACCTGTGCTGATGCTGGGATAGCCGGAAAACCTGAGCAGTTGGGGGTGGGGGCTTGAGGACTGGAGTTGAGCCCCCCCCGTCAAAGCGATTGGTTTTTAAATGAATTATTTTCCTCTTTTTTTTCCCCCTGTAATAAGCGGAGTTTATATGGTTAACCCTTAGCGTGCCCTTAGGACGGAGCTGGCTCAATCGCGGACGCTCACCATTTTTTTCTAAGGAGAGGTCGGCCTGAGAGCTCCGACTGAGCGATCCAAACGGATGCTCCGTTTCTCGATGTCCGGGCGCCAGTCGCCATCATGTAATCACTCCTGGAGCAACCACATGGTGCAGAAGTCCAAAAGGTCCGGTGGGCTCTGGCACTGCAGAAGATCTTTTTTTTTTTTTTGCGCTACATTGTAGCTGTCGATCTTTGTCAATGTTTAGGCGCCAACGCGGTTTACCTTCGCAAAATGCGGCCAACGTTTTTTTTCCTTTCTGGCTGTTGAATTCACCCTTTTGGGGCGGCCCTTCCCTTTAGGTCAGGAGCAGAAATGACACGATGTTCGCTCAACGTTGTGACGGCCGCCATCTTGTTTTGACATCCGTGCAAGCAGTCTGTGCTGATCGCCATTTTTGTGTGCGCATGTTACTTTACGGCTTATTTTTTTTAAGATCTCGCCCCTTTCCATCACTGCCGCTCCGTTCAGGAGAGAGTAGCGCTTGAATTATTACGTGTCCGGATGTTAAAATGGAGCCCAGTGCCGTCTAAAGGTTGGAGTTCAACTCGTACAGAGATTTGTGCTTTACAAATTCACTAATTTACAAGTTGCTGGCTCAGTCTGGTCAGCTCCCATCCTCAAGGGCCACCAACAGGTCACGTTCTCAGGCTATCCCTTGTTGAGCCACCTGTGCTGAAGCAGGGATATTCTGAAAGCCTGTGCAGAAAAAAACCAAAGCGGCGCTCAAACATTGGTGATAGTATATAATAAAACACCCCTGTTTTATTATAGACTCCAGGTGTTAATATAACACAAATACAGGCAGTCCTCAGTTATCCAAAGGAATCGGTTCTGGAAGTAGCGCTGGATAGTGATACAGTTGTAAAATGAGTCCCATGTTAATCAGTTTGGATAACGCATTCCGGCGTCGGATAACGGCCCTTAATGTTGCGTCGGATATGCCATTCGTTGCCAAGTGAAACGTTGGATAGCGAGGACTACCTGTAAGTGAATGTGATACAGTGAAAGAAAAAAATTTAACGTGAATATACAAACGAGTCGAGAGAGATTCTCCTCCACTCAGCCCCTGGAACCGGATATGTCTCGCAATGCCCACAGGCGACTTGTATTCACACAGCGGGGGACATGTACCATGGAGAAGGAAAACACAAAAGGCCAGCACAGAATAGTATTGCAAGGACAAGGGAGGATCTGTGGATTTAAATCTCCAAATTCAATACTCACAAACCTGCAGCAATAATGGGCATATCCAAAACTGTGGCAAGTGTAGGTGACGGCATCATTCCCTCGTTCCAGTGACCCAGAAGAGAAAAACAATGATGGTGCAGAAGGTACTTTTAAAAGAAATTTAGACCCCAAATTGCCCCTCCAAAATTGAGGCTTACATAGAGGCAGTTAATACAGGCATTGTATGGTATTCTCTCGGCGACTCCCGCAGGTAGGGTGAGTCGCGCTCTCGTCCAACTTTCACAGGACCGCCTCCGCCGGTGACGTCACATCCGGTCGCTCGTCACCCGGATTGACGCTCTCCGGCACTGATCCTCTCCCGGTGGGGCTATATTCTGAAAACCTGACATCTCGGTGGCCCTTGAGGACTGAAGTTGGCCAATGATTGAGCCACCTGTGCGGAAGCAGGGATATCCTGAAAGCCTGGCCTGTTGGTGGCCCTTGAGGGTGGGGGTTGACCACCCCTGGCACGGCGGGATGCGCAAACGATGCTCTGTTTTGCAATCGCAAACATTCGTGCCAATGGTTTAAGTAACTTCCACTGTGGAAAATAGTTCCAGAGAGATTTATATTTTCTTCAGAACGTGGTCACGTAACGTGGCCCTGGACGTGTCATGTTATTTTTTCCCCACTGCATATATTGAAACGAGCCACCACTTCCGGTCAAAAACTGTCCGCTCAATGAGACGGTATCCACGCCCTCGTTCTGAACTTGACCCTTTTATCGACTTTGTCTACACATCGTGAATATCCAAAATTCTTTGTATGTCTACCTGTATATCTCTGCCTGCCCCAGAGAAGACCGTTTTGCTGGCAGTGTGATGGTTAAAGCCGCAATTCACCCTTCCACGGTTATTTTATTTAACATTTCCACAGTTTCATGTGTACAACACGGCGGGGGGTGGGGATCAAGCCCGCTCCCCCCCCAACAGGTCAGGTTTTCAGGATATCCCTGCTTCAGCACAGGTGGCTCAATCAGAGGCTCAATCTTTGACTGAGACTGATTGAGCCACCTGTGCTGAAGCAAGGGATATCCTGAAACCCTGGGGTGGGGTTGCGGCTTTGAAAATCTCTGCCTGGCCCGAAATAACATAACCCTCCCTTGCTAACGACCTGCTTCATAAGCGGCTGATGTTCGGAGAGAACATTCGGGAGCATTGAGCCAAACAAAATGGTATTTCTATGCAAAAAGTGCTTGTTTTGTGTCGGCCATCGAAGTCTTTAGGAGTCTTGATACTAGTCAGTGAGACTGGACGGTGGGCGGCTGACATGTGCGTACATGCTAATGCTGCACAGGCAGAGAATGCGTAATAACCGTTTATCAAAGTAAGCTTATTTTTATTTATTTGTTCCCTTGATTCACAGGCCTCACTAAGCTGGCTCTATTTCCATAAGGCAGGCTTGGCAGTACAACACGCTGATGATGCTTGTCCTTTAGACATGTACATTTATCAAGGGTTGTCATATACCTTTAAAAGTGCGAAGAAGGGAGTTATTGATCTAATGGTGTGCACAGAGCTTTCCACGCCTCACAGGTCTCTTCTTCACGTGTACAGAGCTTTCCAAACCTCACAGGTCTCTTATTCACATGTACAGAGCTTTTCCAACCTCTCAGGTCTCTTCTTCACGTGTACAGAGCTTTCCAAACCTCACAGGTCTCTTCTTCACGTGTACAGAGCTTTCCTAAACTCACAGGTCTCTTCATGTGTACAGAACTTTCCTAAACTCACAGGTCTCTTCTTCACTTGTACAGAGCTTTCCAAACCTCACAGGTCTCTTATTCACATGTACAGAGCTTTTCCAACCTCACAGGTCTCTTCTTCACGTGTACAGAGCTTTCCAAACCTCGCAGGTCTCTTCTTCACGTGTACAGAGCTTTCCTAAACTCACAGGTCTCTTCTTCACTTGTACAGAGCTTTCCAAACCTCACAGGTCTCCTAATGTGAACTGTTAACACGAAGAAGAGACTTGTGAGGTTTCAAAAGCTCTGTACGTGTTAAGTAAATAATGTCTGGAGCTCTAGAGCAGGATGGAAGATTCCATGTTAGAGTTAGAGACTCTTCTATGTAGTCCAGTCTAATTCTTAATCTAAAATAAGCACCCTCTTACCCCACCAGCAGCTCATTCCTATAAGAGGAAATAAAGGCCGATTTCCCCCCTCCCCTAAAATGTATATTTACAAGCAGAAAAGCTCAACAAAGATATGAATCACTTCGAAAGTGTGTGTGTGTGTATGTATGTATGTATGTATATGTGTATATATGTATATACTAGCTGATATACCCGGCGTTGCCCAGGATGTAATTTTCCTGCTGCCCCTCTGTCTCCGCTCCCCCCTTTCTGTATGTGTGTGTGTATGTGTGTATATATGTGTGTGTATATATCATGTATATGTAAATATGTGTTCACAGTATATGTATATAATGTGCATATATATTTATATAAACGTGTATGTTTGTGTGTATGTATCTATGTATGTATGTATCTATGTATGTATGTATGCAGACACAAAGAATGGTGAGCATGACACTGCTACTTTAGAGCAAAGAAGAATAAAATGAAAGCAATATTATGAGTTATCCCCTTATTATGACGTAACCAAAACATAGTGTTTCAGTACCTTGTGAATGAGCATACTTCTGCATCTGTTTTTTCTCACCCCTGTGCTGCACGGTCCGATAACGGATGACATTGCGCTGCTCTGTGATCTCCTCTGGCACTATAAGGGTTAAAGCACCGGCCCTGCTTCAAACCATTTCAATTGTAAAACGCGTCCCCTCGTTTCTTGTTTGCACAGGATTGAGACGGGGTCTTCGGGGCGGAACCCCATTCATTTAAGCGGTTTCCCGAGATACTTGCTTCCATAGGGGGTGCCAGTAGCCCCTCTGCTACCAGGGGTCACGTAATGGTGGCGTTTCAAAGCTCCCGCATCCTGCGGGCCAATAGGAAGCTGTGACATCATCAGGTTGGGCTTCCTATTGGCCCACGGGAGCTTTAAACCCCAGCTAGCTCAGTCGCAGAAGCTACCGGCACTCCCTATGGAGGCAAGTATCTTCGGAAGCAGGGGGAGCTGAAATGAGTGGGGTTCAGGTCCGGAGACCCCCAGCTTCAATCCCATGTTAACATTTTAAAAGGGGCATGAATTGCTCCTTTAACTGGTGAGGAATCTTCCATTGTTATTTCACAATGCAGGCGATTGGAAGCAGTAATCCCACCCATTTTAGAAATGTATATCCTTTGGTTTTTTTTTTGGTTTTTTTTACAGAAATTGAACTTGGGGGTGCAGAGGGGGGGTGTCTTACGGAGCTGACCCCCCACCTCCATTTCCAAGATGCATACCCTTCTTGTTGACTGTTTTCTTGCTGGATTTTTAAAGATGGAGCCCACAGTCCTCTCAACAGGAAGCCGATGGTAGCTTCTCATTGAACCAGGGGGGGGGGGGGGGAGTGGGAAGGATTTGGCAGCCATTTTTATTTCCCAAACTGGAATCTTAACCCCGGCAACCCAAACTGCAAGTTTGTGGTGTACTGGGAGGTCCCATAGATATAACCAGAGCGGTTCAGCTTAAGATGATCCCAAGGTGGAAATTATTTTAAAAGAAAGAGGCTGCTTTAAAAATGGCCGCTGCACCAAAGGTTCACTTTCATGCCGTTGTCATTTGTAAGGAGAGTTTAACCTGACGGTTTTTATTTTCCTGTGGTCATTCCTTTTCAGTTGCAAATTCAGCATGGGGACGGAGGCTTTAAAGCAGCGGTGGCCAACTCCAGTCCTCAAGGGCCACCAACAGGTCAGGTATTGGGAATATCCCTGCTTCAGCACAGGTGACTCAATCAGTGGCTGTCATTTGCAACTCCAGTCCTCGAGGGCCACCAACCAACAGGTCTTCGACTGAGCCAAATTGGGCCACCTGTGCTGAAGCAGGGATATTTCTTGATACGGGCCTGTTGGTGGCCCTTGAGGACTGGAGTTGGCCACCCGTGGCCATCAGGAGTTTAGTATATGTTCTCTTGATACAATAGGGTTTCTGTCTAGAACTATTGTAGCATATTTCTCTGTTGGCAGATAATATTCAGTGCAGAGAAACAACGTTTGTACGTCCTCACCCTATTGGTTATAGGGGGATCTTATAGCAATAATAATGTGGCAGTTCCAGCTGCTAGAATGTTATTTATAACGGGAAGAGCCGGTCCAACTGAGCATGGGCCAGAACCACAAAGCTCTGTTAAATCTGGGCACATAACGGGATGTTACCTAAATCGGGAGCAGACTTTCTGTTCCCTGAGGTTAACATGTATCCTCACAACTAACTATGGGCAAAAACAGCATCTGTTCTACGTCCGTAGCATAGTGTTACCGTCACGTTATTGTAGCAGAACGTTGGGTTATCTTCCAATAACGTGACGGTAAGTATGTCTTAGTGTTACTCCCATCCAGACCCTATAACTCCCAATAACGTGACGGTAAGTATGTCTTAGTGTTACTCCCATCCAGACCCTATAACTCCCAATAACGTGACGGTCTCCCATCCAGACCCTGAAATAGGGGTTTAGCTCGAGTTCAGAGAGAGAGAGGAGAGGGAAATAACTCAATGTTCGTTAAATTATACCTAACTCCCATCCACACCCTGTAAAAACCCTATTTCATGGTCCGAATGTGAGTAAAGGCAAGTTTAGTTATTACCTAACTGACGTCATGTTAAGTCCCCGCGTTAACATTAACAGGCTTTAGTAGATGTGGTTATCATAATGCCTTGTTTGCATAATATTTGTATGTTATCACTAATGGCCGGTATAGTTACTTCTATGCTCTCTACGGGAGAAAACCCGACTTAACGTGGCATTATTGTCCTTTGAAGATACGCGGTTAGTGGTAACATCACATTGAGTTGGGTTAAGAACACGTTGAGTGACTTTAAAGAGTTTTGTAGATGTTGGCCCAATCCTGCACAAGTCCTACTGCAGATACAATGCTCCATAGAGGCACAGTTGGGGCAAAAAATGGCCACCACCAGCATCATCCCAGCGAGCCTTTGAATACAGGTCACTCGGGCATGCACCATTAGCTTTGGTTTGGCTGGCATGTCCAGTCTCATCTTCATGTGCTCAACGGTTGACTCCTCCATTGCTTCTTCCATCGGTTCCATTTTGGGTCAAGATTTGACTCGTCCGGTCTCTTAGGTCAGCAGATCAAGGTGCTTTGTTCCTATTTGGTCCCCCATGTACGTCAGCTTTTGATTTGGGGAGTCGAAAGAAAGTTAGTGAGACTTTGAGTGACCTACAGATTATTATGGATCGCATCAAATTCTGTATCTCTGCGTCATTTATTTATTTGTTCAGCATCAAAAACACAGCCAAGCTTCTAACAATCTGTGTCCAATCCAGGAAGTGCCATAATATTGGCCGCAGGCGCAAACAGAAAATTGTGCAGATCGTCAAAATAAGCTCTGTTTCTACAGTACGTTGATACTTCACTCCCTAACGATTTGCATTTGGACAAGTTATTTTGTGCATAAAATTTGTGTTCGGTGTCTTTTGTTCGATGCTTGTATCTGAATTTTTGGCCAGCCCTCTTCCATAAACAGCTATATGTCAAAAAACCTGGCAAACCAAATGGTACAATAAATGTGTCTTTACTAGCTCAACGTTTCGGCTTCCTAATGGCTGTTGTAAAAAGCTCAGTTGGGAAGCCAAAACGTTGAGCTAGTAAAGACACATTTATTGTACCATTTGGTTTGCTGGCTTTTGTTACCCTTCTACATTGTACAGTTTAGTACGCTAGCAGTATTGCCAACTCCAATCTTTTTGATTATTACTGTTATTGTGTTCCCCGCCTCCTTTAATATATATGTGTGTGTGTGTGTGTGTGTG
>WSYH01018509.1:0-10911 GCA_036426205.1 Ascaphus truei
GCCCCTCCCTATACACCCCAACATACTGCTGCTGCCCTAATGCCCCTCCCTATACACCCCAACACACTGCTGCCCTCCTCACTGTCCCAATATTCTGCTGCTCCCCTAATACCCGTACCTTTACACCCCAACACACTGCTGCCTCACTGCCCTGTTATACCCCTCCCTCTACACCCCAACACCCTGCTGCTCCCCTCACTGCCCTATTATACCCCTCCCTATACACCCCAACACCCTTCTGCCCTCCTCGCTACTGTTATACCCCTCCCTATAAACCCCAACATCCTGCTGCCTCCTCACTGCCGTTATACCCCTCCCTGTACACCCCAACACCCTGCAGCCTCCTTACAGCCCTAATACCCCAATATCCTGTCCACAAAAATGGAAGCAAGCAGATAAAGTTTCATTGAAATAAAGTTTTATTTACATGAACTAAATAAAAGCTCTTTTACAATACAAAAAAAAAAGTATATATTAGATTTACAATGGGATAACCAAAACACTGCTGAAGATTTATATGTTATTTATCAAATCTCCATTTATTAAAACCTTCAAGCACTGGGAAATAACCACAGAGAATAATATTCTGCAGGTTATTTTAAATATGGCCGCCTATTAGGATTTCTGCCTTGGGATCACTGCATCTCAGTTAGGATCAAGCCCTCCACCAAAGAAGAAGGTCTTGTACATTATGGTGTTTTAGGGGAATGGGGTCAAGGTGTTTGGGAGTTTCAAGATTGGCCACCAACACCTTCATCGGGTCTTCGTGGGTGATACTGGAAGTTGAGGTTCGAAGTCTGGTGTTCAGATAAAGTTGATGTCCTAAGACGTTGCTTCCAACATGGTCTTCCATGGAGATACATGATGTCTCTAAAAAAGGCTCTGATGTTGTCCAAACATTTGAGAACTATGTCCAACAATTGGTTAGAGACCAACATTGTGTCCAGGATTGAGGATAGTGTCACCAAAAAACAAAAAAAAAAACGGTTCTTGGTCAAGATAAATCTCATCTGCTTGTAAGCCACCTCCCATCTCCAAAGAGGTCTCAAGATCCCCCCCAAAATTTCTGAGTCTCCAACATTTCTGTACCAAACCTTATCTCCAGAAACCGGTCGAGAACCAAGAAAGTGTCTTTTGGGGGTAAGGGGGGCAAGAAAGAAAAATGGACGCCAATGCTTATGTCCAAAACGATACTTTTCGGAATCAAGATGGAGACCAAAAATATGGACAATCTCCATTTATTCCAGGGCCCACAATCTATCCAAACAAAAGATGGCCGAAAATGTAATCGATGCCTCGAGTAGAACTTTGACATTTTAATAATAATAATAAAAATAAGTAACCTTTATCGCTTGAATGGTTCTGAACCGAACTTATCTCCAAAAATTGATTCGGAACTAAATTGGTTTCCAAATGATTCAGAAGATAGATTTGGCTTCTTAAAGACCATCTCCAAAACAATAGTTCCAGACCGGTTGAGGAACAAGACTAGCCCCAAAAATAGGCAAAAAAAAAAAAAGGATTCAGAACAAAGGTGGACTTAAATAAAAGAAAAATCTGAAGTTTTAGATGGTATCACAAAGCCGGTTCTAGATCAAGGTGGTCTACATAGGTTCCAAGCCAAGATTGACTACAAAATAAGTTAGATGAGGGATGCTCAATTCATCAAAATCTGGCTTGGGGTTTTCTGGACTGGCTGGGACGTTTCTTAGGCTTTTTTGGAAGGGAGGAGGGTTGGTAAGTTATAGTGCTATAGAGTTAGAGAGTGAAAAATAAGGCTTTTTGTGGCAAAAATCTTTTATTTGGACTTGGCGATGGCGAATCCGATGAGGCCGGCTAGGCCTGCTGCTCCCAGGGCCATTCCACCGACGATGGCCATGCCGACGAGCCCATCTAAAAAAACAAAACACGTTAACATGACAAAAGCGCCCCCGTGAGTACGCTCAGGGTAATGTACATGGTCGCCATCGGCCTAGACATCAACGTGATGGTCTCCACCCAGGTTCATTCAAGTGACCTTCTGGCTCATGGTTCCTTTACCTTCTGGAGCTGGAAGACACTATTCAGGTCAGCGGGCTCTAAGGCAGTAGCTGTTTTATGGCAGAAGACGGCTTAGAAGATGTGGACCGATACGTTCGTACTTGATGACATGTTGTGACAATATCCTCAGGTCCCATGACGACGTGACCTTATGTTCTATGGTCAGACATGCTTGAAGACCTTACGAATGGCCTCATATCATGTACCTATATCTCCCGACCGTAGTGACCTCATGAAGACGTCACGTTATCTCCTAAACACATGACCTTGTGAGAATGACATATGCCTATACTGCGAGTGTCAGGAGGTCCCGTGTCTGAAGGCCAGAAGAATGACCGCATACCATGCAACTACATGTCAGAAGGTCATGAGTGACCTAAAGATGGTTACTTCCATGAAACATCACGATGACTTGGTCAGGCCTGGCCCGATCATCATCCTCCCACACCTCCTCTCCCTACCACTCTTTCATCTAACCCACTCCACTGCCTACTACTTGTAATGCCCCTCTCTCGCCCCTAAATCCCGTTCCACTCTCTCCAATCAATCAACCTCGTTTTCGTCTTCTCCCCTTAGTCTCTCTCTCTCATTCCCTTCATCCAACATGCACCTTCCCCCCCGTCCCCCTTCTTTGGCTCTCTCTCATCTCTCGCTCCTCCATGATCTTTGGCTCTACCTCTCCCCCTTCCTCCGTCTCTCATCCATCTCTCTCCCCAACCCCCCACCCAGTTCTCTCGCTCCCCCCCCACCCCCAACATCCCCCAAAGCCCCGTCTCCTCTCCTCCGTACCCCTCATTGGCCTCACCTTTCTGCATGGCCTTTTCTATCACTTTCTCCAACTCCAAGGCCTGGGTGTTCTTCGGCTCGGCCTTCAGGAGCGTCCTCACGTATTTCAGAGCCTTCTCGTACTCCTGACCGTGCAACGACACAACAAGGGCGGGCGTCAGGACTCACCCGGGCGCTGCACTGACGTAAAAGCCATTAGCGGTGCAACATCTCCCCACGCGCCGTGAAAAGGTGCCAGCCTGCGTCGGCCGAACGTGGCACCCGTCTGCAAAGTGTTTATCAGACGTAACCGTGCTAGAAGTAAAGGATTTGGGGGATGCAAAGATTTGGGGGTGCTTGGGTTTCCCTGGGAATGTTGCTACCAGCTGCATTTCTAGGGGAGCGGGGGGGGGGGGGGGGAAGAGCCGATGAAAATAAGGGGCGAGGAGGGATTGCAGGTTGAAAATACAGGGACATAGGATCGAAGCAGGGGGGGGGGTGTCTCCGAAGCTGCCGCCACCCCCGTATGGAGGTCTCTCCGGAAGCAGGGGGGTCCCCGGAGATGAAATGAAAGGGGGTTCAGCGCCGGAGATCCCGCTTCAGCGCGGTGTAAAACATTTTTATAATAAAATGTTAAAACGCTCGGTTTGCTCCTTTAAAAACTATATGTTACAAAACACTATATGTGTATAGGTAAGTGTGTATATATAATGTACACTCACCTTTAACCTGTAATGTGCCACACCCAGGTAAAACAGATAATCCCTCTGTTCCTCTTTACTTCCCTTTGGTAGAAGTTCTACAAGAAAAAATATATACAAATATACTTTATGCATACACACACACACACACACACACACACACACACACACACACACACAGTGTGAGAGATGGGTTACATAGAGTGTCAGCTCCGCGGCCCACCTTCCAGAAGCAGGGAGCCCTTCTTGATGTCTGCGTTGTACTTGCTACGAATCAGGCACCAGGCGTATTCAAACCGCGTGCTTTTACTGAGCGCGCCGGAGGATGACTCCGCCAGGTACTTCTTCTCAAACCTCTGCGACACAGGGAACACAGGGGTTAATAATACACACACACAGCATTCAAATGGTAGACCGTTCAGAAGCTTCAGATAACGCGAAGAAGGATGGAGAGATGCATGCTGGGTATGACCGGGAGACGTATGGAGAGATGCCTGCTTGGTATGACCCGGAGACGTATGGGAGAGATGCCTGCTGGGTATGACCCAGAGACGTATGGGAGAGATGCCTGCTGGGTATTACCCGGAGACGTATGGCGAGATGCATGCTGGATATTAACCAGAGACGTATGTGAGAGATGCATGCTGGGTATTAACCAGAGACGTATGGGAGAGATGCCTGCTGGGTATTACCCGGAGACGTATGGGAGAGATGCCTGCTGGGTATTACCCGGAGACGTATGGGAGGGATGCCTGCTGGGTATGACCGGGAGACGTATGGAGAGAAGCCTGCTGGGTATGACCCAGAGACGTATGGGAGAGATGCCTGCTGGGTATTAACCAGAGACGTATGGGAGAGATGCCTGCTGGTTATGACCGGGAGACGTATGGAGAGATGCCTGCTGGGTATGACCCAGAGACGTATGGGAGAGATGCCTGCTGGGTATTAACCAGAGACGTATGGGAGGGATGCCTGCTGGGTATGACCGGGAGACGTATGGAGAGATGCATGCTGGGTACAGGAAAGAAAATGAATGAGTTCGTAACCAAACAAATGTCTGTGACTTTATCACACAGGGGGAAGACATTAAAATGGCGGTAGGCCGGCCATATCGCAAGAAGAAATGGCCAGCGCTGGACAAAGATGGAAATCGACTGGATCCCAAGAGAGATTAAATGACCAAAAGTAAGATGGAGGATGGGATGAGAATGTGTGTGGGAGCGAGGTGGAGAAGAGAGGCTGTAACCGCAGGACCAGGGAGATCACTGGGGAGGTTTCATCCAGCAGTGGGTAGACACGGGCAGGAGAGGATGGGATGAGGGAATGTGTGGGAGCGACGTTGAGAAGAGAGGCTGTAACCACAGTACCTGGGAGATCACTGGGGAGGCTTCATCCAGCAGTGGGGAGACACGGGCTGGAGAGGATGGGATGAGGGAATGTGTGGGAGCGACGTGGAGAAGAGAGGCTGTAACCACAGTACCTGGGAGATCACTGGGGAGGCTTCATCCAGCAGTGGGGAGACACGGGCTGGAGAGGATGGGATGAGGGAATGTGTGGGAGTCGATGTAGGAGAAGATAGCTGTAACCACGTACTGGAGAGAATACTGGGGAGGCTCAATCCGCCGATGGTGGAGACAAACGGGCTGGAGGAGTGGGATGAGGGAATGTGTTGGACGACCGTGGAAGAGAGGCTGTAACCGCAGGACTGGGAGATCACTGGGGAGACTTCATCCAGTCAGTGGGGAACACGGCTGGAGAGGATGATGGAATGTGTGGGAGCGCGTGGAGAAGAGAGGCCTGTAACCGCGGACCTGGGAGATCACTGGGGAAGCTTCATCCAGCAGTTGGGGAGACAACGGGCTGGAAGGATGGGACATTGTGTGGGGCGATTGGAGAAGAGAGACTGTAACGCTGCAGGCCCTGGTGAGATCCCGTGGGAACTTCATCATCTGGGGATACACGGACTGGAGGAGAGGATACACACCGCTCTGTCATACCTCAGTCAGGTGTGTTGTTGGGTACACACATGAACTGTTTAGCTATGTCTTACAAGTTCTGTACATAAAATTCGGTGAATAAGACTCCATCTTATTCACAGTGTGAGAAGAGACCAATAGCAACTGTAACAGGGTGTTTGTTATAGAAGAGACAATAGCAATTATACAGGGGTGTGTTATAGAGAAGAGATCGGGTGCACTGTTAGGTCTTGTGGAGAGGGGGAAGGAAGAGAAGAGGAGGGGAAAAGAGAGGTTGAGAAAGTAGGAGAGGGTGAGAAAAGAGAGGGAGAGGAGAGAGAAGAAGGGGAAATTGTACGGGTTTACTTTTTTTTTTTTGTTCAACTTTTTATTTTCATTGTTTTCCAAGCATACCGCGGTTGTCATTTTTTTGTATAATTTTTTGGCCAATATTAAGCTGAGGTTGCCACAAACTTGCGATTCTTAACACATAAACGTTGACTCAGGGGGGGAGGAAGGGGTTCGCCACATAGGGGAAGACACATGTGCGCGAATATTTGGAGATCGCATATTTTGAAGAAGAATGAAACCAATGGTAGATATTGGACACCTACAATGTGCGGCGACATTGTTCAATTTTGCCACCAGGTCCAGAAGATCTCCAGCAACAAATCAGAGTAACTCGCCGAAACGGTACGAAAGTGACCTCGTAGATCCATCGAGAGCAACGTGATGTCCACCAAAGTGTCACCTCTGAGCCAGATCGGGTAAATGGAAGCTAGGACTAGCACGGGGAAGAACGATGTCTACCTCACCCGTCGAGTACCGATGGGTGGAACCGTATGAATGAAACTGAACAGTAGAAGAGATGGGGCGGGGGAGCGTGTGTGCAGAAACCAGAAAAACACAATTTTGGAAGGGAAACCTTCCCCTGACCTCAGGGAGAAGCGTGTGTACCGGGTATTTTTGAAGAGGCTGTAAACCGCAGGAATGGGGGATCACTGGGGAGACTTCATCCAGCAGTGGGGAGACCAGGCTGGGAGAGGGATGAGGGATGGGACTGGTGGAGCGAGTGGAGAAAGAGAGCCTGTAACCGCAGGAGGACCTGGGAGATCACTGGGAGGCTTCATCCAGCAGTGGGGAGACCGGGAGGAGGATGGGATGAGGGAAGTGTGTGGGAAGCGACGGGAGAAGAGAGGCTGTAAGCAGGACCTGGGGAGATCACTGGGAGGCTTCATCCAGCAGTGGGACACGGGCTGGGAGGATGGATGAGGGAATGTTGTGGGGAGCGACCGTGGAGAAGAGGCTGTAACCCAGGACCCTGGGAGATCATGGGAGGCTTCTCCAGCATGGGTGAGACACGGGCTGGAGAGGATGGAGGGGAATATGTGGGAGCGACGTGGAGAAGAGAGGCGTAACCGCAGACTGGGAGATCATGGGAGGCTTCATCCAGCATTGGGAGACACGGCTGGGAGGATGGAGAGGATGTGTGGGAGCGACGTGGAGAAGAGAGGCTTGTAACGCAGGACCTGGGAGATCACTGGGGACTTCATCCCGCAGTGGGAGACATGGGCTGGAGAGGAGAGGATGAGGGAATGTGGTGAGGAGTGAGTGAGAGAGCGGCTGTAACGCAGGACCTGGAGATCACTGGGAGGGCTTCATCCAGCAGTTGGGAGACAAGGAGGATGTAGAGGAGAGATATCAACACACACACAACACAAATAATAGAGATAACATATACAGACACATACTGTACATATTTGGTCAGATAAGTAGTAGATACGTACACACGTAGCCCTTATAGATAAGATATACCCACACAATATATTATAATTGTTTGTCTTATAAAGTGCTGACGTGTACCACTTTGCAGACACAATAATTCCTGCCCCACACAGCTAACAATCTAATTTCGGTGCCCCAAGCACACTTGCGATAAAGTGACTTCCCCAACTAACAAGCACCAGATCACCCACTGCAAGGCCGTGACAGCTCCGCTACTCACTGTGTTATATAGTGCAGGAGGTCACACTTCAGTCCTCAAAAAGCTTTGCACACGGTCAGGTCTTGAGGATTCTTGCCTCAGCACAGGTAGCTCAGTCAAAAAGACTGCACCACCTGTGTGACAGGATCTCCTAACCTGATCTGTAGGGGGGGTCTGAGGTCTGGAGTTGGCTACCCCTGCCAGGTGTATGTATGTACAGTATATGCATATATGTATATATTACCCTCCCTAGCCATCTACTGGATTTTTAAATGAAGTTCAGTCAATAGAAATGTATCACTATGACACATCCGGAGCGCGTACGAACTACCTATAAACGTAGACGCGGACCTATAAACGGAGACGCGGACCCTATAAAACCGGAGACGCGAACCCTATACGCAGACGCGGACCCATATAAACGAGATACGACCCTAATAACAGAGACACCCTATAAACATGATCGCTTGCGACCCTCAACCACCGACCCTATAAAACAGACCAGACCCATAAACTGAGACTCAGACCTATAAACGGAGACGCAGACCCTATAAACGAGTACGCAGACCCTATACAAACAACCACCGACCTATAAAACGGAGACCGGACCCTATAAACAGACACGCGACCCTATAAACGAGACGAGACTCCTATAAACGGAAAACGAGCAGACCCTATAAACGGAGACCAGACCCTATAAAGGAGACGCAGACCCTATAAACGTAGTACCCAGACCCTAAAAGTCCTACTTTAGCATATAAGGGGTGTGTGTCCCAGACCCCAGGAGTATTAACCCAGAGGATGAGGTGTTACCCAGTCGCCTCGCTATACCCTGGGCCATGACATCAGAATAAGCGTATGACATCACACATACACTCGCCGTGCACTGGGCCATGACATCATCACAATACGTGTACGACATCACATACGCTCACCGTACACTCGGCTATGAAACCAGAATAAGCATATGACATCATACTTATACCCGATGTAGCCCTGCCCATGACATCATCACAATAAGTGCGTACAATATCACCATCACTCACACAAAACGCGTCGGCGCTCTCACAAGCCTGTGACGTCACCCACCCCTCCCGCGTGACCGCGCGCGGGGCTTGTGATGTCATCAGACGGCCACCCACCTGCTGAAGATGGGAGGTCACAGGACCTACCCCTTTCTTGTGACGTCATCATGCACTGTGTCTCTCTCCCCCCCCCCCACTTGCCCACCCTCTCTGTCTGTGGCGTCATCATAAACATTACGACGTCATGCCCTTCCCTTGCTGTCTCTGGGGGGGGGGGGGTGGCGATACCCCCCCCCCCCTCCCCGTGTGTCACGTGCATCCTCTCCCCTCCTCTCACCACCAGATCCTCCACAGCCACCAGGTCATTGAGCACAGCCTCCATCCTGACCGCTGACCGGAAGCAGACTGACAGCTGCGAGCTCCGCTTCCCCACTCTCTCTCCCTCTCTAGCCTAACCACTTCCGCCAGGCTGCGTGTCACTTCCGGGAGGCGAGAAGCGCGCGCGGCCATGGCAGCTGTGGGCAAATACTTGCGAGCGCGGCCATCTTTGACCCGAAGAAACCGCCCGGGACGCGCTGGGGAACGCGCGCGGCGGCCATGTTTGTTATGGGCAGAGTGTGGGGGAGGGGGGATCCCTGCCCGGGGACAGCTTCACCTCCTTCCCTCTCTCTGGTTACGACGGCCATCTTTGTTCAGGGAATCGTAGCCCTGGACTGTGGCCCGGAAGTACATTGGCGACCATGTTTACCAAGGGCAATTCCCCCTTTGTTTGCCCACACTGCTCGGCAAACTTTGCTATGGGCATCCCGCGTCGCTGGGACTCGCTCCTGATTGTGTGATGAAGCACTTGGCGGCCATTTTTAATGCTGGAGGGTACAGCCTTATGTGTAACCCCCAATGCCCGGCTCCTGGGGAGGTTACACGGGGTCGCGGGTACAAGTGGCGTCTCAGTATGGGGTTACCTTTGTCGGGGGCGCAGTCTATAGGGGAACGGAACCCGCCGTATGAGCGGGGCCCTCCTGTCATGCGATGCGCTCGAGACACACACACCTACCTCTCTCTGCTCCATGGTGTTTCCTCCTCTCCTTGGCCCCACCCCCAGGAACGTGACACAAACAACAACAGGACTGGCGCTCTTAGGCCTGTGGCCATGGTGGGGGGGGGGGGGGGGGTGGAGGGACGTTGGTTCGCCCTCATTGGGCGACCCGCTCACGTGACCCGGCCGCGACACGTAAAAACAGATTTTTCTGTTCTGAATCGCGAGCGCCGGCGCCTCTGCTCCCGCGCTCTCTGTAGACCGCCTCATAGAGGCACATCTATGTGATTGCGCCGCGCGCGCCCTCCTACGCTGGGGCCATGGTGCCTTCGCCTGCGAGGAGGCGTGCGGAGGCTGTGAGGTAAGCGGGGGGGCTTTCCCTGGCCATGGTGGATTTGCCGTAAGGGGCGTTCCTAGGGGCGTCACGGAGCTGGTTCGCCCTCATTTGGGGGGAACCGCTCACGTGACCGGCCTGTCGCGCCAAGAGTTCAGTTTGAACTTTTTTCTTGCGCAACGCCGCGCCCCCCTCCCGCCTCCGCGCGGTCGCTGCCTTATAAGGCAGTCTGTTCGCTCAGCCGCACCGTCTGCGTTTCCATGGCCCCTCGCCTTATACAGCGCAGTGATTATAGAATATATATTTAAAGAAATGTGTATATTGAAATATAATAGTGTGTAAACAGTGACACCCAGTGGAAAACGTTATAATTACACTTGATATAAAATACGTGCCAACCAAGAGAAGATACAACTCATGGATGCAAGTCGCACTCAATGGTCTGCTGTGTAGATGAATTCCATCATGTAACGATCGTGCTCGCCACAAACCGGGACCGGACCACGGGGCTGAGGTGGGGAAGTGAATACACCGACCTTAGGCCAAGGAGTCAGGTCGGGAGTGCGGATTCCGGGGTCAAGACGTAGCCGGTGTCAGGGTTGGAGAAGGCAGGGTAATCCGTAGGCAAGTCGGAGAAGGCAGGGTTAACGATATCCGAGCTGGGGTTCGGCAACAGGATAGACAGGTGCGTAGCGCTTCAGCGTAGAAGCCGCCGCCGCGTAGGATGGCCTCTGCGTGATGAACGAGAGCGGCCCACAAAATGCAGGCCTCTGCAGGGGAGAAATGCAGACAAGCCCGCAGGAACAACGATGCGGGCCTCTGCAAGGAGAATGTGCAGGCCTCTGCACGAGGAATATGCAGACAGGCCTCAGGAACAGCGACGCGGGCCTCTGCAAGGAGAATGTGCAGGCCTCTGCACGAGGAATATGCAGACAGGCCTCAGGAACAGGGATGCGGGCCTCTGCAAGGAGAATGTGCAGGCCTCTGCACGAGGAATACGCAGACAGGCCTCAGGAACAGCGACGCGGGCCTCTGCAAGGAGAATGTGCAGGCCTCTGCACGAGGAATACG
>WSYH01018510.1:0-10910 GCA_036426205.1 Ascaphus truei
AAACAAACAAGTTGTTTAGTTGTGACACCGGGTGTCAAGATGACAATTATATTTGTGCAGACTTGTGAGATAAGATACTCAAATATGAATTAATATCAATAGCATGTTCTTGTATAGCGCTGCTAGTTTTATGTAGCGCTTTACAGAGACATTTTGCAGGCACAGTCCCTGCCCCGTGGAGCTTACAATCTATGTTTTTGGTGCCTGAGGCACAGGGAGATAAAGTGTCTTGCCCAAGGTCACAAGGAGCCGACACCGGGAATTGAACCAGACTCCCCTGCTTCAAACTCTCAATGCCAGTCAGTGTCTTTACTCTGAGCCACGAGCACGATGCAAATTGTGTTGGGAGTTACAGTAAAAGCCATTTTCATGCCAATGGTCTCACTTTTAATTCTAATCTGATCATTTGCTTCACAATTATGTTTAACGGCTTTTCACTTTCCGATCCACACGCCAAACACGTGCGCACCGCAGATTATTGAAAACATTCTGCTTTTTCTGATGACTTACAGCAAAGTAAAGGAGAATACTCGGGCGTTCGGGCTCTGCTGCACGGTAAAAATAAAATCGAAAACCATAATCTTTTATTTAATAGGCCGTCAAAGTTTTTTTTTTTATGGGAATATTTCTGTAAAGGAGAAAACTGCTGAGCGTTTTCTAATGAAGCCTGCCGTCCGTATTTAAAATATTCATATGTATAGAAACACTTGTGGTGCATTGACATGTCTCAGTCAGGTCTGCAACCCTGTCTTTCCACATTATTGATTAGCAAACACTGCAGCAGGGGGTTCTGGGTAATAACATGCAAATAAACACAATGTCACTCTTTACTTCTCATCCATTTTAACATGGAGCCCTATAAGCATAGCCTTGCAGCATTACACAGCTGTTCAGCACAGCCTGGGTTAAAGAAGTGCAGAGCCAGTAAACCCACTCACAGACAACAGTGGCGGATTTTTGAAACATTTTTTTTATCCACCATAACTTTTTTTAATGTCTACAGTATGTATAGAAACAAACCCAGAATAAAGGATTGGAACACCCCTTAAATCAGCATCCAGGTTGCATTTTTGCTTTGTGTATTTATTTAGTTATAGGGTTGAAGCGGGGGATCTTCGTAGCTGAACATTGTTCATTTCAGTTCCGGGGACCCTCTGCTTCCTGAGTGACTTACTTCTGTAGCGGGGTCAGTATCTCTGCAGGTAGCAGCCTGTTGGAACTAACATAATGGCGACTTTAAATGTCCTGCGTGACGTCATCCCTTGCGTCTTCCGATTGGCCGATGTTACGTGGGACATTTAAACACGAAGGAGATACCGGCACCCCCTACAGAGGTAAGTATCTCGGGAAGAAGGGTGTCCTCGGAGCTTAAATTAATGCAGTTCAGCTCTGGAGACTCTCTGCTTCAATCCTATAACTATAAATAAATAAACAAAGCAGGAAATGCAACCTGGAGTGCTGCTCTAAAGCGCCTCTAAAACTGGTATTTGGTGACAGAAAATATCTTGTTAAGTTGCCATTGAGTGACCTGTGGAAACAGTATGATGGCATGCATACACTGCAACTGTGCCTACTCAGCAGGCACTGTACCTTTTTTTATTACCATGTACCTATTAAAACCAGGTGTACCTGTTGTACCTATTTCTGCCTGGCAGCTAAGCTGAGTGCTTCATTGCCTGTCTCCCATTGGTTGAAGCTCGGAGCCTTTAGCTAATTGCAGCAGCTAGAAGATCAATGACTGATTTGATAAATGAGCAGCATTTTAGAAGGACATTATCACATATTTGTATATGGGTATATATATATATATATATATATATATATATATATATATATATATATATATATATATTATATATTTCACTCGCATGTAAGCTCCTGTATCCCACAGAGGAGGAACTAAAGCACCCCTATTCTAATCTGCCCGGTGCTGGAGGGTCTGAGAATGTTTCTAAGCACCTAGAGAAATATTTTGCATATGACTATTTGACATTAAGCTTGTTGGGTGTCTTAAACACCCCCATTACAAATAACACCTTTTTGTGTTGAGAATTCAAACATTTAACCACACATTTCACTTTCATTCTTCATGGCATGCTAAGAATATAATACCTTCTTTTGACTTTTTGACTTTCTCCCCTTCACGATGAGCTGCAGTTGATCCATTTCCCTCTGCAATGAAAATGATGTGTTTCTATCATCATTTAGCTTTTGAACACTTATGCCTGGATATTGCAACAAATATATATTATATATATATATATCTATATAATAGTATATATATTATATATAATATTTATATCTATATATATATATAAAATCATCATACACACATCTTAAAACACACCTGCTTAACAAAGCATATGAGTAGCTCTGTGGCCGATACTATACACCTTAGACATAAACCTTGGCCTCTTGCAGACACACTTACCAGAACGCCCTCCTACTGTCTCTGTACCCTTCTCGCTACTTACGAATTAGATTGTAAGCTCTTCTGAGCACTGAGCACCTTTTCCTAAATGTTACTTTTATGTCTGAAGCACTTCTTCCCTTTAGGCTTTGCCTATAGTGCCGGCGACGTTGCCACCGGTGAAAGTTATGTTTCGCCGGTCGGCGGCATCGCGGGATTTCCGCAATTTGATTTGTTCAAGGGCCGTCAAGTGATGCGACGGCCCTTGAAAAATATTTTTCAAGTTTTCGCGACGGCTCCGTCGCGTGCACTATAAGCGCACGCGGCGTCGTCAATGCTTTTGTTTTTGGGCGACGTCGCGTCCCCGGCACTATAAGCACGGCCTTATGTGTTATTTGTATTATTTGTTATTTATTGGATTGTCATATGTATTACCGCTGTGAAGCGCTATGTACATTATTGGTGCAATATAAATAAAGTTATATATATAGTCAGATATATATGTGTGTTCTATAAAAGTTTAAAAGTTTTGAGTTTAGGTAACTAGTGGTGATGGAAGCTTTAGGTTGTTTGTACATTTTTCTAATAAGATTAATAAAGATGTCACCAAATCCTTGACATTGTATTGCTCTTATAAAGTGAGGCTGTGATAGTGTATCTTAAAAAAAAAAAAAAAAAAAAAAAAAGAAAGAAAGCAGTGCGAGTGACTGCACTAAATAAAGATTAAACTCACTGTGAAAAGCTTAAAACTCTCTTATGGTGGCCTTTCCTTCTCCCACACTCCGCGCCTTGATGGCAGGGGTGGAGGTGTGGGGCTCCTGCTCTCCTCTCTCTGCCGTTACCGAACAATTCCTATTCCCCCCTCTCTTGCCTTTCCCTCCTTTGAGGTTCACACTGTCCAGATCTTCTCTCCTCTCCCTGTTCATGTGGCGGTCATGTATCGCCCACCTACCTCTACTCATCCCCCTTCTGCCTTTCTCTCTCACTTTGAATCCTGGCTCTCTTTCTTCCTCTCCTCAGACTCCCCTGTTCTTCTCCTTGGGGACTTCAATTGCCACATTGATGACCCCTCTCTCCCTTGGGCTTCCCGCTTTCTTTCTCTAACCTCTTCTTTTGGCCTTCAACAGTGGACTGCAGCCAGCACCCACAAGGATGGCCACTACTTAGACCTGGTTTTCACTAAAAACTTCTCTCTCTCTGATTTCTCCATTTCCCCTTTTCCTCTCTCTGACCATCACCTCATCTCATTCTCGCTATCTCGCTTCTCAACTTCTCCACCTCCATCTACACCCCGGTTCTGCAGAAACCTGCGCTCTATTCACTTACCTGACTTTGAGTCCACGTTACACTCCTCCCTCTCCTCTCTCAGATCTGCTACAGACCCTGACAAACTGGTCAGGAACTACAACTCTGCCTTGTCCTCCTCTCTTGATCTACATGCCCCGCTTTCTCTCTGCCGCACTCGCCCTTTTAACCCTAGACCCTGGTTAAATTCCCACACGCGCATGCTGCGTTCCTCCACTCGTTCCTCTGAACGCCTCTGGAGGAAATCTCATACTCTCGCAGACTTCCTTCACTACAAATTTATGCTATCCTGTTTCAACTCTGCCCTCTCGCAAGCTAAACAAGCCCACTTTTCTTCACTAATCAACATGCACAAGTCTAACCCACGCCGACTGTTCTCTGTCTTTCATAATCTACTCAAACCACCCTCCGCTGCCTCTCCTTCCTCCATCTCCGCTCAGGACTTTGCTGACTATTTTAAGGAAAAGGTGGAATCCATACGTCAGAACATCCCCTCTGTTTCTTCCTCCCATCCTACACCTCTTCCTAACTCTCCTCCTGCCTTCCTTGACTCTTTTTCCACTGTCTCAGAGGAGGATGTGTCGCTGTTGATCGCCTCTTCTCCCTCTACCACTTGCCCTCTTGACCCCATTCCCTCCCATCTCCTAAAACCTCTTGCTCCTACTATAATCCCTACGCTCACGCACATTTTTAACTCCTCCCTCTGCTCTGGAACCTTTCCATCCTCCTTCAAACATGCAACAGTCATACCATTACTCAAAAACAGCAAGCTTGACCCTACCTGTCCTTCTAACTATCGGCCTGTCTCCCTCCTGCCTTTTGCCTCTAAACTCCTTGAACGTCTTGTATTCGCTCGCTTGCTCCATTTTCTCAACACCTATTCTCTCCTAGACCCTCTACAATCTGGCTTCCGTACTGCTCACTCCACGGAAACAGCCCTCACTAAAATAACTGACGACCTCCATGCTGCCAAAGACAGAGGTCATTACACTCTGCTCATATTACTCGACCTCTCTGCAGCATTTGACACCGTGGACCACCCTCTTCTCCTTCACATTCTCCATACTCTTGGCATTCGGAACAAAGCTCTATCCTGGATCTCATCCTACCTCTCTCATCGTACTTTCAGTGTCTCTTCTGCTAATACCTCCTCCTCCTCTATTGATCTCAACATGGCTAAAACAGAGCTCCTCATACTTCCTCCCAAACCTGGCCCTACTACCTCCTTCCACATTACTGTTGGAACTACGATCATTCACCCAGTAGCCCAAGCACGCTGCCTTGGGGTCACACTCGACTCCTCTCTCACATTTGCCCCTCACATTCAAAACATTTCTAAAACCTGTCGCTTTTTCCTCCGCAATATCACAAAGATACGCCCTTTCCTCTGTTGCTCGACTGCTAAAACTCTGACTCAGGCCCTCATTCTCTCCCGTCTTGATTACTGTAACCTCCTGCTGTCCGGCCTTCCTGCCTCTCACCTGTCTCCCCTACAATCTATCCTTAACGCTGCTGCCAGAATCACTCTACTCTTTCCTATATCTGTCTCAGCATCTCCCCTCATGAAATCCCTCTCCTGGCTTCCGATCAAATCCCGCATCTCACACTCCATTCTTTTCCTCACTTTTAAAGCTTTACACTCTTCTGCCCCTCCTTACATCTCAGCCCTAATTTCTCGTTATGCACCATCCAGACTCTTGCGTTCTTCTCAAGGATGTCTTCTTTCTACCCCCTTTGTATCTGAAGCCCTCTCCCGCCTTAAACCTTTTTCATTGACTGCCCCTCACCTCTGGAATGCCCTTCCCCTCAGTACCCGACTAGCACCCTCTCTATCCACCTTTAAGACCCACCTTAAGACACACTTGCTTAAAGAAGCATATGAATAGGACTGTGGCTATTCTGAACACATGGCACATAAAGCTTGGCCCCCTGCAGATGCACTTACCAGAACTCCCTCCTACTGTCTCTGTACGTTCTCCCTACCTACCAATTAGACTGTAAGCTCCTCGGAGCAGGGACTCCTCTTCCTTAATGTCTAAAGCACTTATTCCCATGATCTGTTATTTATATTATCTGTTATTTATTGGATTACCACATGTATTACTACTGTGAAGCGCTATGTACATTAATGGCGCTATATAAATAAAGACATACAATACAATACAATACAATACTATGCAGCACCTCAAAAAGACTTCCCAGATTTCTCCAAGTACAGCCCACAACTCTATAAAATAAAACTCTAAGAGTGACCACTACAAAAATAATATGTATACATTAGAAATAGTTAGGATTCTTTTGAGTTAGAAGACATTATTCTTAAAAAGTTTGTAAACCATTAAATAAGGGCCAAATATTTTTCATAAAGATAAAATTCAGATTTACTATAACATTGCACTTTTCTAGAGTCTTCTGTTTCCCTGTTATCCCTAAAGCACTTGGTATCCTGTAATAATGGGTTAAATGTACAAAAAAAAAGTCTCACAGGAAATATAGTATAGCTTTTCTATACATGATATATATTTCCAGTAACAAGGAGTGCATGGGAATTTCCATCAGGCTTCATTTATTAAAAATCACTGAAACGCACTACCAAGGCCAGCTGATATCAGTAAGGACACACAAACCCTTCTGTCGACAAGTCAATCCTGTAATTCAGGGCTGCCTCCAATTATCTGTGGGAGACTCGCAGAGCTGACTCACAGTCCATGAAGGAGGTTTCACATGGACAGGCAGTTAATGAACATATTGGCTTATAAACACAGGCTAATCTTTCCCACATGTACACCTGAAGAGTATCACAAGTGACAGTTGTTTAAATGTTAGGGAAATTAATGACTCCTCAAGAGCCAGGACTTATCGGTGCTGTGTGACTTGTCTTGATAATGTACAACCACCAAGAGGCAATCTTCATAGAAGTGCTTCGCCAGCAAGGTTCCCATTGCAAATCTTTATGAGCAGAATATATTTTATTAATCTTTGCTCTGGCAAAGAACAGCAGCACACTGGTCATTTTTCTTACGAAATGTGGGCTACTGAGGCCGCTAATGATCATCTCTGCTACTTAAGTTGCAATCGGTTTATCCCCTTCAGTGTTTTATAAACCTATACTGTGTTGCTTTTACATTATGTCACCGAGCTCTTCATTGCTGAAAACATCTGAGTAATGAGGCTCAATATGCACCTAAAGTAGTGTAATGGCTCCTATTTACTATGCTGAGTTATGCAAACTGTTCTATGCCATAAGACACATTCCAGAGCCAACATACGCATTGCAGCCCCTGCACTTAAACGTGTGCCATATTTATTATGCAGTGCCAGGCCGTGTCTTATAGAGTAGCCCTGCTTAGTAAATATGGCCCTTAGAGATGTGCACATTTTTTGATGAAATTTGTGAATCTGGTGAAATTTGCAGGATTTGGTTTCATAAAAAATGTGGCAAAAACAAATGTTGCAAAGCACTTAGGGCCTCATGCAGAGAGCAGCGCTATTTAAAATCTCGCCATTTTCCGGAGAAAATCGCGCAAAAAACAGCTGAAAATGGAGAGGTAGGAAAAACGCGCCATTTTTTTTTTCTATTTGAAAATCTCGCCGCGCGGCTGGCGAGAAACTACATCTCGCCAGTCTGAAAAATATCCGAATTCAGAAAGGCGCGCTCGCCATCTAGCGGCTGTTTTTGGCGCGATTTTCTTCAATTTTCTCCGCCAACTAAAGTTGGCAAGAAGCAGGAGGTCGCCGGCTATAGGGAAAAAAAAAATGCGCGATTTTTTTTTCTTTCCCTTTCAGCTGCGCGCATCTCCTCATTTACAATTCTCCACATGCAGTAATGCTAAAAATAGCGGATTTCGCCCATTTCTGCATATGGAGAATAAAACTCTCCATTAAACCTACTTTTTATTCCCCTCTCCAATTTTAAATAGCGCTGCTCTCTGCATGAGGCCCCTAATGTCAATGTGCGAGGACTTGTGACCCTCTACATTTTACCATTTATTGCCATTTTTTTTTTGCTAAATTCTTGCAAAATTCTGAGAAATATAATCTTTCACCAAAATCTTGGGAAGCAGATTTCAAAAGATTCACACATTTCTACAATTTATGTTCAGAACTCTTCCTAATATTGGTTGTGCAGCCCCCAAAAAGTAATTATTAAGGCAACTAAGATCTTCCAGCCTGTTTTATAAAGCCCAATACCCCATCACATATTACAACAACATAAGGCTACAGGAGAACCTGCCCCAAAGAGCTTACAATTGAATGTTTGACCTGATCAACACAGGTTGCTGCTGGATAAGGGGGATACATATATTTTCCACCTAGAGCATGATGAACTACTGTTTCACTTTTCCAAACTGGTTGTTATTTGACTATCTAACACATTTCAATAGCTATTACTAAATCTGCAGGAAGATCTCTACTATTTCATATGCCGTATTTTGTTTTAAGTATGTAAACCCTCCCCACAAATACAAATTTGAATGTGTGTTTACACCAAGCCATGACTAGAAGAAACAAATCCATTACTTAATGTGTATAACAAAGCTAAAAATAACATACAGTTGCATGTTATTTTAGTTTCAAGTGAACAAGCAAGATATCTCCAATGTTTTGACTTTTCTGAACCTGCAAACATTAGTGGACTGAATTAACTTGATGTCAATGGCATTTTTCAGGCAAAAGTGCCCTGACTGGCACTATCACAGGTTAATGAGTAGTGCCCATTGTATTTCAAACTGTTTAGTGCAGCTGCTATAGTGACTTAAGTGTGATAGCCCCAAAGCGGTGCCATTACACAGAAAGCCCTATTAACTGTAATGGGACTTTCCATCCGATAGTGCCAGCATAGCGCTATTACACTTTATATTGTACAATAAAGGCCAATGTGTGTTGAACCATCTGAACTGTTCAATGTGACATAGCCATCTTTGCCCATCTGATTTGTTTTTTACTCTGATTTACAGCTGTACTTAGCCTTCTGTATATCATGCGTGTGATCATTAACTCTTAAATTGTATAAGTATTCACAACAAAACACCTCTAAATATCCAAACCAGTCAAATAAGATTTAAAAAAAAAAAAAGCAAAATAGTTATTGCAAACCTGTATTCTTCCTTTAATACAGCAACATTCCCAGATCTTCACTAATATACCCTTTTGTATTATGTTCTCTTTAGCATAACTTACCCAAAGCGCTTGTCATTCTTGAAATTCTTCATATCCTCATCTATTACTTGTAATCTAAGAGAAAAATACATTCTAGCTATTGTATCTCCTGTAAAAGCCTTTAAGCTGCTCTTCTAAGTTAAAACAAAAACAGTTCCAGTTTGTTCCTGAACTTCTACCTGCAGTGGAATGTTCTATTAGCTCTTTTGGTCCTGGAGAAGCTTAGATTATTAATAAATCATAGGGTATGATAGATATGGTAGATCAAAGAGGATTCTTATAGGTGCTTGTAGTGTACAGAGTTTTCAGTGTCTTGAGAGTCTCTTCTCAAGTGAACAAAAGAGCTATGAGGTTTTCAAAGCTGTCCACACTACTACCTAATTCAATATGCTGTAAAGCAGCCTCTGACATTAATTGAAGTGAATGTAACTCAGCGACTTCTTTCTATGCAGAAGCGACATCACAGCATGATGAATAAGGGCCGTAGTTTATGAAAAACTCTTGACTGATTAATGTCAATCCATTAAAATGTATAACAACCTGCAAAGAATCTCAACATTTAATTGGGCACTGTTCCTATTTAGCACCTATAAGAACAAAACCAACCCCCCTAATAGAAAAGGTTCTATTAGACAAACGCAGATACCGTTCAGCTGTAATTTCATTTCTTGGAGCTTCCGTAGCCATCGTTATGAAATATAATGAACCAGTAATGTTATAGTAATGGTTACAGTAATGATGTTAGAAATACTGGCCTCTAATTAACAATAACATTCAGTACACCTTAAACCACATTTTAATAATCTAACCGCAATTGCTTCTACTGAATTTATTAAAATGTATAAACAATAATTTAAAAATGTATGTCACGTTAAATGTTTACAGCATTTGTAGACTGACAAGTCGTATTCTATCTAAAGCTCAGTATGGAGTTTGTCCACTGTCTGTGCTCGAGAGGGATCCTCTCTCCTATTCTCTATTCATATACTCTCTCTCTTTGGGATATCATTTACTTTCTTCAGTATCTAATATCATCAGATAAGCAGGAAAATTATTACTGTAAACCAGATCTCTCTGTAGTCCTACTCCTAAGAGGCCCACTCATTGATTAACTGCAAGTTGTTCCTCCAATATGTAAAACGTAAATATCCAAGCTAGAACTAGTCATCCATATTTATTTATAAAATGTTTTACAAGGAAGTAATACATTGAGAGTTACCTCTCGTTTTCAAGTATGTCCTGGGCATAGAGTTAAGATGATAAATAACACATGGTTACAATACATAGTTACATAAGTGAAAAGGGTATATATTATATACAAGAGATTGCATGCACAGTTAGAGATAATATATATTATAGGTGTATGTAACAGTTACAGACCAGATTAAAATTTGTGACAGCTTTAGATTTGAAAGAACTTAGACTGGTGGTGGCTGTGACAGTCTCCGGTAGATTGTTCCAGTTTTGGGGTGCACAGTAAGAGAAGGAGGAGCGGCCGAAAATTTTGTTGAACCTTGGGACCATGAACAGTCTTTTGGAGTCAGATCTCAGATGATAAATGTTGCATGTGGTAGGGGTGAGGATCAAGTTAAGATAGATGGGTAGCTTGTCCAGAAAGTATTTGAAGGCAAGAAAGGAAAGATGAACTTTGCGCCTAGACTCAAGTGATGACCAATCTAGTTCTTTGAGCATTTCGCAGTGATGTGTGTTGTAGTTGTAATGGAGAACAAAATGGCATATTGAATTGTAGAGGGTGTCAAGTTTGCTAAGGTGGGTTTGGGGTGCCGAGTTGTATACTATGTCCCCATAGTCGATAATTGGCATTAGCATCTGCTGTGCGATACGCTTTCTGACCAGCAGACTTAGGGAGGATTTGTTCCTGTAAAGTACACCTAGTTTGGCATAGGTTTTGAATGTCAGGGTATCAATGTGCATCCTAAATGTTAAATGGGAATCAAACCATATGCCCAAGTATTTAAAACTAGTAACAGGAGTTAGGGTGGTATTAGCGTTGGTTCTGATCTGGAGCTCAGTC